>CAUYQV010168195.1:0-14468 GCA_963574575.1 Galagoides demidoff | reverse complement strand
GGGTCTGGGCTGGATTCAAACCCACCACTTTAGGTGTATGTGGCTGGCGCCTTAGCCACTTGAGCCACAGGCGCCGAGCCAGCAAAGGCTTTTTGAGAGTTTTATTTTTAAGAATGCAAAGGGTTGGGCTGGGCACAGTGGCTCGTACCTGTAATGGTAGCAATCTGGGAGGCTGACGTGGGTAGCTTGCCTGAGCTCAGGAGTTGGAGACCAGCCTGAGCAAGAGCCAGACCCCAGTCTCTAAGAATAGTCCAGCATTGTGGCAGGTGTCTGTTCCAGCTACTTGGGAGGCTGAAGCAGGAGGATCAGTTGAGCCCAAGGGTTTGAGGTTGCTGTGAGCTATGTCCTCCCGGCATTCTACCGACGGCAACAAAGTAAGACTCTGTCTCAAAAATAAAATTAAAAAAAGAATGCAAAGATCTTGAAACTAAAAAGTTTAGTAATCACAGTTGTAGACAAAACTTGGGTTTATTCTGCCTGGTTTGGGGTAGTTTCTTAATAACTGTATAGGAAACTTTGATTTTGCAATTTGAGCCCCCATTTAGTCCTGACTCAACAATTTTTTTAAAATTAATTAATTTTTTTTGTAGAGACAGAGTCCCCACTCCATTACCCTCAGCAGAGTGCCATGGCATCACACAGCTCACACAACCTCCAACTCCTGGGTGTAGGCGATTCTCTTGCTTCAGCCTCCCAAGTAGCTGGGACTACAGGCACCTGCCACACCGCCTGGCTATTTTTTTGTTGCAGTTTGGCTGGAGTTGGGTTTGAACCCGCCACCCTCAGTATATGGGGCCGGCGCCCTACCCACTGAGCCGCAGGCACCACCCCTGGCTATTTTTTAAAGAAGGAGTCTTGCTTTTGCTTAGGCTGGTCTTGAACCTATGGGCTCAGGGCATTCCACCCCCTTTGGCCTCCCAGAGTGCTAGGATTACAGGCTTGAGCCACCACATCCGGCCCATTATCCTGCTTTTATGTTCCTGCATCTTACATTGCATGTCATTATCACATCTCCATAGGCTTTTCTTTTTTTGAGAAAGAGTGACTTTGTCACTCTCAGTAGGGTGCTTGGCAGCATAGCTCACAGCAACCTCAAACTCTTGGGCTCAAGTGATTCTCTTGCTTCAGTCTCCCAAGTAGCTGGGACTACAGGTGCTGCCACTATGCCTGGCTATTTAGAGACGGGGGTCTTGCTCTTGTTCAGGCTGGTCTCAAATCTGTGAGCTCAGGCAATCCACCCACCTCCCAGAGTGTTAGGATTACAGGCGTGAGCCACCATGCCTGGCCTTCCATAGACTTCTGAAGTCTATGATCATTTCTTACTTTTTTCATATTTTTCATGACCTTGACAATTTTAAGAGTACTGGTCTGTTATATTCTAAAATGTTTATTCTTTTCTTAATGGTGGTCTGAAATTTTCTCATGGTCTCATCTTTCATTTCATTTTTTATTTTGGTAAAAAATACATAACAGAGGCCTGGGTGTAGTGGCTCACACCAATAATCCCAGCACTTGGGAGGATGTGGGTGGACTGCCTGAGTACATGGGTTCAAGACCAGCCTGAGCAAGAGCAAGAACTAGTCTCTAAAAATAGCTGAGTGTTGTGGTGCACACCTGTAGTCCCAGCTACTTGGGAAGGTGAGGCAAGGATCACTTGATTCCAAGAGTTTGAGGTTGCTGCGAGCTAGGACGCCACGGCACTCTACTGAGGGTGACAAAGTGAGATTCTTGTCTCAAAAAAAAAAAAAATATATATATATATATACACACACATACATATATATAACATAAGCTGTATCATTTTAATCTTTTATGCTGTACAATCCAGTAGCATTGAGTATAACCATCATCACTATTCCCAGAACTTTTTCATCATCCCAATAGCAACTACCAATTAAATAGTAGCTTCCTGTTCTCTTCTCTCTCCAACACTTGGTAGCCTTTATTCTTCTTTTTGTATCTATAAATTAAATTAGTCTATTCTAAATATGTAAGTGGAATCATGCAATATTTGTCCTTCTGTGCATAGCTCATTTCATTTTAGCATAATGTTTCAAGTTTCAGTTTTTCAACTCTATATGTTTAATTTCATTTTAAAGGTTGGTTAGCCTATTCATATTTTACTATGATAATATAATATATATATATATTTGATTATTGGAAAATATAGTGATTTAATTTTAAAGTTTCCTTTTTTGAGACAGTCTTTTTGTCTCTCTGGTTAGATTGTCATAGCATCATAGCTCACAGCAACCTCAAACATCTGGGCTTAAGTAATCCTCTGCCTCAACCTCCCGAGTAGCTGGGACTACAGGTGCCCTCCGCCATGCCTGGTGGGTAGTTTTGTATTTTTAGTAGAGATGGGGGTCTCACTCTTGTTCAGGTTAGTTTCGAACTCCTGAGCTTGAACAGTCCACCTGCCTTGGCCTTTCAGAGCGTTTAGGTTATAGGTATGAGCCCCTGTGCCTGGTTGTATAGTTATTTTTTATTTAAAAAATGGAGGCCAGGTGCAGTAGGTCACACCTGTAATCTGAGCACTCTAGGAGGCTGAGGTGGATGAATTGCTCCAAGCTCAGGAGGTTGAGACCAGCCTGAGCAGGAGTGAGACCCCATCTCTTAAAAGAAAAAGAAAATAGCTGGGCATTGTGGCAGGCGCTTGTAGTCCCAACTACTTGGGAGGCTGGGGCAGGAGGATTGCTTAAGTCCAAGAGTTTGGGGTTGCTGGGTAGTGCCTGTGACTCATTGAGTAGGGTGCCGGTCACATATACTGAGGGTGTTGGGTTTGAGCCCGGCCCCGACCAAACTGCAACAAAAAAATAGCCGGGCTTTTTTTGGCGGGTTCCTGTGGTCCCAGCTACTTGGGAGGCTGAGGCAAAAGAATCGCATAAAATCGCATAAGCCCAAGAGCTGGAAGTTGCTGTGAGCTGTGACACAATGGCACTCTACCGAAGGCGACAAAATTAGACTCTGTCTCTGAAAAAAAAAAAAATGTTTGACGTTGCTGTGAGCTGTGATGCCATAGTACTCTACCAAGGATGACAAAGTGAGACTGTTTAAAAAAAAAAAAGAAATTATAATATATAAATGAAAAATATAATAAAAAAGTAATGGGTTTAGTAGTACTAAATAACTTTAACATTTTCTCAGATTTAGTTTTATTACAGTAAACATCAATAGCTGTAAGCTATCAATAAAGCTATTCATCAATAAGAATTTCCTGGGTGGCGCCTCTGGCTCAGTGTGTAGGACGCTGGCCCCATATGCCAAGGGTGGTGGTATCAAACCTGGCCCCAGCCAAACTGCAACCAAAATATAGCTGGTATTGTGGTGGGCGCCTGTAGTCCCAGCTACTTGGGAGGGTGAAGCAAGAGAATCACCTAAGCCCAGGAGTTGGAGGTGGTTGTGAGCTGTGTGATGGCATGGTACTCCACCGAGGGCGACAAAGTGAGACTCTGTCTCTACCAAAAGAAAAAAAGAATTTCCAGGCAGGGTATGAGAACCATTTTGTAGACAGAGTTGATCATCCTTCTCCTTGATTGGTTGGTTATTTTCTATGATATTGTAATGAGTCTCTGTTTGCAATTATCAGAGTCCTGACTAGGCTACAGGGAAGTACTTGCTGCCTTGGTTTGCAGTTGTTCTCGGTGACCCAAGGGATTTTGTCCAAAGTTGACATGTTTCCTCCTTTGAATACATATTTTTGGCTATTTTTTTTTCTGTTCAATTAAAGAGATCATTTGGCTTACTTGGATTTTATTATGACAGTATCTTTTTAAGCTTATATGTTGGCTAATGGTCATTTCCAAATTTGAAAATTGCAAAGCTCATATGACTCTCTCCTTGAAGAACCTTGGTGCTTACAATAGCTAAAGGCTGGTGGGTTGCAATCAGTAAGGCCAAAATGCTCAACAATCTATTCTTTTACTTTCTTTTTCTTTTTGTACTTTACTCTTTTTAGCACTTCTTTCTTTCTTTTTTTTTTTTTGAGACAGAGCCTCAAGTTGTCGCCCTGGGTAGAGTGCTATGGCATCACAGCTCACAGCAACCTCCAACTCCTGGGCTCAAGCGAGTCTTCTGCCTCAGCCTCCCAAGTAGCTGGGACCACAGGTGCCCGCCACAACGCTTGGCTATTTTTTGGTTGCAGCCATCATTATTGTTTGGCGGGCCCAGGCTGGATTCGAACCCGCCACCTTAGGTGTATGTGGCTGGAGCCTTTAGCACTTATTTCTTAGTGAAACTTGCTTGCCAACCTCCCACATTTATAGGTATACTTTTATTTTCTCCTGTAAGACATAGACGTATCTGGTGTGTTTGTAACAGGTTGTCAACTCTGTCTTAGCTTGGTGGATCTTTAGGAGATAGGAAAATTTGTAGTAGATATATAGTTTCTAAGACACCCATAATTCTCAACCTTGTTCTTTTGCACATACTCATTCTTCAATTTCCATAGCACTTTTAACTTTTAAAAAGCCTCTTTTAGTAGTTGGGCCTTCTCTAATAGTCTCTTTGACCCCCTTTAAGGAAGTCTTTTAAAATTTGCACAGAACCCCTTCTTATTGGAATCATTAAAAAATATTTAAACAAGCTTGACACCTATAGCTAAACGGCTAGGACGTCAGCCACATACTCAGAGCTGGTGTGTTCGAACCCAGCCTGGGCCTGTCAAACACCAATGACAACTACAAACAAATACAGCTGGGCATGATGGTATGTACCTGTAGTCCCAGCTACTCAGGAGGCTGTGGCAGGAGCATCACTTGAGCCTAGGAATTTGTGGTTGCATAGATCACACCACTGCACTCTAGCCCAGGCAACAACTCTGTCTCAAAAATGAAAAAAAGCCTTATTTAATCCTGGCTTGTGATTTACATTTTTATCTCTTCCCATGGTTTGAAATTTCAAGAACCCCTTTAGAAAATCAAAGCCTTCTGCCCCGTTTAGACTTAGTAAAAAGAAAAAAAATCAAAGCCTGAGACCTAAAATTGGTAACCAACAAATAAGTACCTTACAGCATAGGACATTTTTAATTAAATCATAACTGTGTACATTTATATAAGCATTTATGGAGTACAGTGTGCTGATTTGATATATAATGTGCAATGTTTACATCAAATGGATTAACATAATCATCACCTCACTTACTTGTTGTGGTAAGACGTTTATACTCTTAATAGTTCTGAAATGTACCATTGCATTGTGCATAATAGGTGAGGTCCCACCAAATACCCTCCCTCCTCCCATCCTACCTCCTCCCCTCCTCTCTCTTCTCTCCTCCCTCCTCTTCCCTCCTTCTTCCTGGACTATAGTTGTCCAGAAAGTTGTGTTTTATCATTCATATGAATGTGTAGGTGATTATATATTGGTTTCATAATGGTATTGAGTACATTGGATACTTTTTCTTTCATGACTTTTTGGATTTCTGTGTTTGTCCTCTGTGGCAATCATAAAATGTTGGGGTTCTAGAACTGTTTTTGTAAGTACCCTCACCCCCTGAACAAAAAAAGAAACTCCTTCCCCCTTTTTTTTTTCTTTTTCTTTTAGGGCATAGGTAGTAAGAAAAAGAAGCTTTTGTGTGGGGCTCTTAATTGTGTGTATTTTGTCCTTATGAAATAAACTCAAGTTCTCTCCGTCCACCCCTCTGTGTGCTGTTTCCACACACAGCCCCACAGAGCTACTTGCTCTTTGCCTTGACTGCCAAGAGCACTGAGCACTGTAGCTGGTAGTGCCAGGCCTCTGTGCATTTTGGACTTGCCAGTTCAATCCTGAGAGCTGAACTCTGGCCATCCTGATGTGTGTCTTTTTATCCCATTGCTTGTGTAATATGCCACTACTTCCTGTTTGCACTTAATTGGGCTCCTTTAGTTCACATATCTCCTGAAGCTGGTGCCTGGGGCTGTGTGTGTGGCTAGCCGTGGGGATCAGATATCTAGATGTCCTAGACACCTGTAGTTGTTTCTTTTTTGGAGTGGTTGCCGTGTGCTCTGTACAGAATTTTAGGTAAACTTGAGCGTATGGTTTGTTTTACTTGCTCTTCTAACCTTGGCAGTAGTGCCTTTTAGCATGCCAGCATGGGGTAAGGGAAAGGGGTGAGCTACTTTCCTTGATTCAGTCCTCGTGTGTGCCACTATTACTGCCCTAGCAGGGAAGGAAAGAGAGTTGGACTATAGCTTGTTTGTGTTTGCATTCAAAGCTGATTCATTTCTCCATGATCACACATTTCTAAATTACTTTTCAATTCAGGGTCACATAAATTATTTTGAGAAGCACAACTTGTTGGCCTTCGTATGAGTCTAGGTTCTCTCCTTCCTTTTACCCCATCTCCAACATATATTTTTTTTTTTTTTGAGACGGAGCCTCAAGCTGTCCCCCTGGGTAGAGTGCCATGGCATCACAGCTCATTGGAACCTCCAACTCCTGGGCTCAAGCGAGTCTCCTGCCTCCACCTCCCAAGTAGCTGGGACCACAGGCACCCGCCACAACGCCCAGCCATTTTTTTTTTTTGGTTGCAGTCATCATTGTTGTTTGGCGGACCCGGGTTGGGGATTCGAACCCGCCACCTTAGGTGTACATGGCTGGCACCTTAGCCGATTGAGCCACAGGCGCTGAGCCATCCTACATATTTTTATCAGGACAGGAAACTGCTGTTCACACATAGGTGTTCTTTAGCCATGCAGGGCACAGCTTCCTTGGAGAATGCATGGCAGTGTTTTCCTTGCTAATGAAAAGACTGTCATAATGGGTTAGGTCCATAGGGGCTCTGCCCTTCTGTACTTGTATTCCCAGCTTGAGAGAAGTCCCTACCTTAATTACCGACATCATGCTGTCAGAGAGGTGTGGCTGCTAATTGATTAGATGACAGTCCTTTGCATTAAGGTAGAACTGTTGGGGTTGTTTGGTTTGGTTTTTGTTTTTTTAAATAAACAAATAGTTTTGGGCCAGCTGAGTTGATTTTGAAGAGATGAACATCTATATAGGGATTTTCCTTTTATTAATCTCATGTCTTTAGTGCCACCTCTAAAATGTTCTAGTTTTCTAACTTGGTATTGAGAAGTACTGAGTTAGCTTGTCTTGCCATTTTGGTGCAGGTGGTAAATAATACCTCTTTCTACCCTGCTGCTTGGTATGCTCTCTTTTAGTTTGGTAACACCAGATTCCTTTATTTGGTTTGGTTTTCATTCCATCCTTCTGTGTTGGAATGGTTGAATCCTATTCTGAAATGTATTTTTAAGACAGTGTTTAAAAGCAAACACCCTTTCTTGAAACCACAGAAACTGCTTATGAAACATTTGATAGGGCAGGCTGCCAAATCCAGACTGTTAAGACCAATCCCTTAATGACAAAATGCCATACATTAATGTTAAACCTTCATTATGATTGCGGTGTGAGGATTTTTCTCAGTATTAGGTGTTAAGGTGCTGAATTCCCAGTTTCACATTTAGAATGCTTACATTATAAAATTCTTGAAGAGTCTCTGTACCTAATGTGCATGTGCTGTACAGGAAAGGTTTTAAACCAGTTCCTATTCCCTCTCATCTATTTATTTTTTTAATTCCAGGAAGTGATTTTTTTTTTTTTTTTGAGACAGAATCTCACTTTGTTGCCCTGTGTACAGCCCTGTGGCGTCATATCTCACAGCAACCTCTAACTCTTGGGCTCAAGTGATTCTTGCCTCAGCCTTGCAAGTAGCTGGGACTCCAGGGCCCGGTCACAACACCCAGCTATTTTTTTTTTTTTTTCAAGTCTCACTTTATCACCCTGGAGCTCATAGCAACCTCCAACTCCTGGGCTTAGGCAATGCTCTTGCCTCAGCCTTCCAAGTCGCTGGGACTACAGGCAACTGCCACAACACCCAGCTATTTTTAGAGACAGGGTCTCCCACTTGTTCAGGCTGGTCCTGTACCAGGTGAGCTCAGGCAATCCACCCACCTTGGCCTCCCAGAGTACTAGGATTACAGGCATGAGCCACCATGCCTGGCTGATTTTTTTTTTTCTTTGTAGGTAATTTGGACCAAGACTTACACCAGCTTTTCCTATTTTTTATGATAGGAGGACTGCCTTCAGATTTGTGTCTTTTTCCCCAACAAAAGACTGAAGCCTTAATCTTTTTTTTTTTTTTTTTTTTTTTTGAGACAGAGCCTCAAGCTGTCCCCCTGGGTAGAGTGCTGTGGTATCACAGCTCACAGCAACCTCCAACTCTTGGGCTCAAGCGAGTGTCCTGCCTCAGCCTCCCAAGCAGCTGGGGCCATTGGCGCCCGCCACAACACCCGGCTATTTTTTGGTTGCAGCCATTGTTGTTGTTTGGCAGGCCCGGGCTGGGTTTGAACCCGCCACCTTAGGTGTATGTGGCTGGTGCCTTAGCCACTTGAGCCACAGGCACTGAGCCTGAAGCCTTAATCTTTATCCCCATGCCTGAATTAGTTGACTTATCTTTTTTTAGATGGCATAGAATCTTTTGTTTGTCTAGGGAATTTTATTTTTTGCCAAGCATTTTTAGGAATGAGTATTTTTTTTCCTCTTTACTATCATCTTGAAGAGCTCTGAAGCCTCTGGTAGCCCAGTAGATAAGGATGCAGTTTAAAAACTGGTATGGGTGTGAACCGAGCTATAGCAGTGGTTGGATGGGAATTAAGGAGACCAGGTTTGCCAACCAAAAATTGGAAAATAAAGAAAAATATACAAATGTGCCTTCCTAGTCACAGCCAGCATTAAGCTATGGTGGTTCTGGATCAGGGGTCCTCAAACTTTTTAAACAGGGGGCCAGGTCACTGTCCCTTGACCGTTGGAGGACTGGATTGTGGGCCCCGGGACAAGTCGGGTGCTAAACAGGACAGGCAGCGGCAGCAAAAACACCTGGTGGAGCGGCTAAATGTCCTCGGTGGGCCGCATGGGGCCCACAGGCTGTAGTTTGAGGACGCCTGTGGATGTATAACTTTAGGAATCCCTTCCAAATCGTCCCCAGGATAACCCACTTCTGTTCCTATTCCAAAGGACTTTTTCCACTTTCATTTCCAGTACTCAGAGTCCTGAGCAACTTTTTTGTGTTTTTTAAAACTCTTCTCTTATCGTCTCTTATCGTCTTTGCTTGTCTATTGGGCATGACCCTAGTCTTTAGGTGGGGGTAAAAGGTGAGGAAGGCTGGATGATTGATTCTTCACTGAATCACTGAATCTGAGTTGGCACCTCTTTTTTGTTTTTGTTCTCTTTTTTTGAGACAGTCATTTTGCCACCCTGGTAGTGCTGTGACATCATAGCTCACAGCAGCCTCAAATTGCTGGGCTCAAGCAATCACCTTGCCTCAACCTCCCAAATAGCTGTAATTACAGGCACCTGCCACTACACCTGGGTAGTTTTTCTGTTTGTAGTGATGAGGTCTCACTTTGCTCAAGCTGGTCACAAACTCCTAAGCTCAGGCAATCACCCTACCTGACCGCTGAGAGTGCTAGGGTCATAGACCTGAGCCATGGTGCCTAGCCTGAGTTGGCTCCTCTTACCCCAGCGCTGCATGACACTAGCCACAGTTGTTTCAGTGGGCAGGTATCCCCCTTCATGCACACCATTATGTTTAGATAGATCTCAGCAGAACTCATGGGCCTAGCTAACAGTGACACCTGGGATCTCTGAAAAATAACAGAAGCAACTTGTGAACTAGGAGGGAGAGACTGACTTTAACATTGTTCCTGGATTTGGTCCCATACTGGATTGTGCAATTTGTGATGCATCTCTCTTAGACTGTCACCTCCTTTGAAGGTTGGGCCATATTTTATCCTTCTCTGTATCCCTTCCTATTAGAGTGGTTTGCACAGGTCAATGAATTATTTGTAAAAAAAAAAAAAAAAAAAAAATAGGGGTGGCGCCTGTGGCTCAAAAGGGTAAGGCGCCCGCCCCATATGCTGGAGGTGGCGGGTTCAAACCCAGCCCTGGCCAAAAATAAATAAATAAATAAATAAAATAAAATAAAAATTGTCATAGATGCACCTTCTTCCTGATAAAAGCAAAATAAATTAATTAAAAATAATTGTGGCTCGGCACCCATAGCACAGTGGTTATAGCGCCAGCCACATACACCAAAGATGGCAGGTTCGAGCCCAACCTGGGCCAGCTAACCAACAATGACAACTGCAACAAAAAATAGTCAGGTGTTGTGGCGGGCCTGTGGTTCCAGCTGCTTAGGAGGCTGAGGCAAGAGAACTGCTTGAGCCCAAGAGCTTGAGGTTGCTGTGAGATGTGAGCCACTGCACTCTACCAAGGGTGACATGGTTGAGGCTCTGTCTCAAAAAAAAGAAGAAAAATAATAAAAATAATTGCAACATGGGTATTCTTCATTACAACTACCTGTAGGGAAGTGTGTGTCCATATTGATTTGTAAATCAGATATCTGTCTCCATCCAGATCTTTGGCCATATAAGTCACAAGTCTTAATTGGTATCTTAAATTAGGCACGATAATGACTCACAAGAGCTACTTTTTCAGATTGAGAGAATGAGGTCAATGGTTTACACTACTGCTAGATTGTGTTAAAAGCTGAGAGGAAACTACAGGGAGAGTATGTGATGCTGAGGAAATTGTCTGGCTCCTCCAAGTAGGGACCAGAGCCAGAGCGCTAGGTTCTGTTCTTGTGCCTAACACTCAGCATGTCTGCCTGCATTAGTGCTTCTGGTTACCTTGGCCTTAATGCTTCCCTCTTTTTCTGCGGGTGAACAGAGGTACGCTGAGTGTTGGGGATTTTGTCCACAGTAATCTGCGTCAGAAGGCTAGTTATTTACAGCAGGAGAAAAGCTCAGGAGCATGGCATAGGAAGTACTCATTTTATACAAACCCAGCATTTGCTGATGGTGAGAACCCAGATTTTTCTTTGAGCAGTTCAGAGAAGATCAATTGTGTTTCGAGTTGACCCAAGAGCTATAAAGAGATTAGGGACCATGTTTTCTAGGACCACTAGGGGAGAGCAAGATTTTCTCCTTGTTTCTTGATTCTCTGGTCTTTTTGATATGTAATGTGAAAATTCTATCCAGCTTTTATTTATTTATTTTTTACTATTTGGGATTCACTGAGGGTACAAAGATCTATCCAACTTTTAAATCTTCTGTTTTTGAACTGGTGAAGAAAGCACCAGCTATGTAGGGTGGTGGAAATAAGGACTTGTTAGACTGGTTTGCTTTTACCCCCCCCCCCCACCACCACCAGGCAGTGAGACTGAAACTGCTGCTTGCTGAGCTTTGCCAAGTCAGTTTCTCCCTGTGGATTACCTGCTCATGGGAGCCAGGTCATAGGCAGGCAGCTCCCTACCCAGAAGCCCTCAGACTAGCCAAACGGCTGTGGGAGTCACCATACAGGTGGGGGCAGGTACTAGTTGCTAGGTGTGCTGCTCACCCTAAAAGGGACTGTGGGGCGGTGCTTGTGGCTCAGTGAGTAGGGCGCCGGCCCCATATACTGAGGGTGGTGGGTTCGAACCAGGCCCAGCCAAACTGCAACAGCAACAAAAATAGCCGGGTGTTGGTTTGGTGCCTGTGGCTCAAGCAGCTAAGGTGCCAGACACATACACCTGAGTTGGCAGGTTGGAATCCAGTCTGGGCCCGCCAAACAACAATGATGGTTGCAACCAAAAAATAGCCAGGTGTTGTGGCAGGCACCTGTAGTCCTAGCTACTTGGGAGGTGGAGGCAGGAGACTCGCTTGAGCCCAAGAGTTGGAGGTTGCTGTGAGCTGTGATACCATGACACTCTATCCAGGGCGAGAGCTTGAGGCTCTGTCTCAATAAATAAATAAATAAATAAAAATAGCCAGGCATTGTGTAGGGTGTCTGTAGTCCCAGCTACTCAGGAGGCTGAGGCAAGAGAATCGCTTAAGCCCAAGAGTTGGAGGTTGCTGTGAGCTGTAATGCCATGGCACTCTACCGAGGACGATAAAGTGAGACACTATCTCTAAAAAAAAAAAAAAAAGGGACTGCTTACTCAGAGCTGCTTAAGCTAAGGCTGCAGAGCCTGGAGGCCTGCTGGAAGTAGACTATGCTACAGCCTTTCTCTGCACCTTGTGGCCACATTTATGGTATGTGTATAGTGAGAGGGGTGAGGAGCTTGTAAATTGTGGGTAAATGAAATCTAGGGAGGGAGAGGATCTTTCCCTAGGGCTGCTGTCTTATTTCTAAGGCATGCTTCTGTTTAGTATTTTAATTTTTGGAGCGGTCACTGGGGTTACCTTTCAGTTTTTCAGCCCTAGGTGAAGAGGTTTTCCAGTGTGTGCACTTGGTGTCCAAAGCATGTTAGGTGAGGTTTACTTATAGAGCTAGACTTTAGGCAGGTTGACTTGACATAAGCCAAGGTCAGGAAGTGGCCTTGAGGACATGCAGACCATACCTACTTCCTGCTGTGGTCTCAGAGCGGACTAGAAGGCTTGTACCACCTTGGCCCTGAGGGCTCTCACATCTATACAGGACAGACTCAGGAGCTTGTCTCTGGCCCCTCCTTTTATAAGCAGGGAAACAAAGGTCCCAAGAGGGTGAATGCCTTGCTCAAGGTGTTACATAACTTATTTGGGCAGAGCTGGGTCTAGAATAGATCTCTCTTGGGACCCTTGGCACCATGGCTCCATTGCTTCCACTTCAGAGGCAGTCCTGCCCCTTAGCAGGTCTCCTATGGCAGAGAGCAAGCTGGGAAAGGGCAAGTGGACAGGCAACAGGCCCCAGCTCTGTACACCGGAGATGAGCTGTGGCATCCTGCCAGAGACTGCATACCTGGAGGTACCAGAGGCCCCAAGGAATGGATTTGAAGCAGTGGACACTAGCATTCTAGCTCTGGCCCTGGTCAAAGAGGCCATGTTTAGCAGTTGTATGAAGAGCTTTTAGGATGAGGGATTATTAAGGCAAGAAGGCTCAGCGCTCGTAGTTCAGTGGTTAGGGCACCAGCCACATGCACCAGGGCTGGTGGGTTCGAACCTGGCCCAGGCCTGCTAAACAACAATGACAACTACAACAACAACAAAAATATAGCCAGGTGTTGTGGTGCGTATCTGTAGTCCCAGCTACTTGGGAGACTGAGGCAAGAGAATCACTTAAGCCCAAGAGTTTGAAGTTGCTGTGAGCTGTGACACCATGGCACTCTACCAAGGTCAACATTGTGAGACTCTGTCTCAAAAAAAAAGAAGGCTTGGTACCTACAGCTCAGTAGCTTCGGCACCAGCCATATTCACTGGAGCTGGCAGATTCAAATCCAGCCCAGGCCTGCCAAACAGCAAGGACAGCTACAACACCCCCCCACCCCCCAAATAACTGGGTGTTGTGGTGAGCACTTGTGGTCCCAGCTGCTTGTGAGGCTGAGGTAAGAGAATTGCTTAAGAGAGTTGGATGTTGCTGTGAGCTGTGATGTCACAGCACTTTACCCAGGGCAATGTAGTGAGACCCTATCTCAAAAAAGAAAAAAGGCAAGAAGATCCCGACCCTCTGATTATCCATTACGAGTTAGGAAAGCATTTCCAGAGATCCCATTAAGTACCAGGAACTGTGCCTGGCACTTGGGGACACAAAAGTGACTTAGTCTTGGCAGTTTCCCTTAGGTTCCTTTTCAGTCTTGGGAAATTGTGAACAAGACAGCTTGGGAAATTGTGAAGGAGACAGCCATTCAGGAAGCAGTGAAGTCCTAGTGTAAGAAGGCCTGAGCTGGGGGGCTCCTGGAGTGACCCTGTGGAGTGACACAGATAGAGCAGGAAAAACTTCCTGGAGAAGGTGATAGCTGAGGCTCACCAGGAAGAGGAATGGGACCTGTTGATGGAAGGACATCGTTCCAGGTGGTGGGAGGCTGTAGCGAAGACCTGGAAGTCTGAGAGAACATGCTGTGTTTAAAGACAAGTGGTCAGAGCCCAGTGAGATTCTAGGAAGGGAAGAGGGTGAGGCTGAAACTGCCAGCAGGAAAGGAAGCCAGCCAGCTCATGGTGCTATGTTGTCAGAAAAGATCCGAAAGTTACATGGGTCTAGCCTGGATATCAGTTTGACATATGTATAAGCACCTACATACAGATGTGTATATGTATAAATCAGTTTTGTGTGTGATGTGTGTGTATGTATGTGTAGAGAGAGGTTTTTTGTTTTTTATTTTTTGTTTTGAGACAGAATCCTACTCTTTTGCCCTGTGTAGAGTGCTGTAGTATCATAGCTCACAGCTTCCTACAACCTTTTTTTTTTTTTGAGATGGAGCCTCAAGCTATCCCCCTGGGTAGAGTGCTATGGCATCACAGCTCATAGCAACCTCTAACTCCTGGGCTCAAGCGAGTCTCCTGCCTATGCCTCCCAAGTAGCTGGCAGGCAGGGGCACGCGCCACACTGCCGCCCTATTATTTTTTGTTGCATCCATCCTTGTTTGTTGGTGGGCCCCAGGCTGGATTCAAACTCGCCACCTTAGGTACCACTTAAGCCACAGGCGCCGAGCCCAAGCCTATGTTTTCAAAAAAAATTGCTGGTCATTTCCTGTTTGGTAAGCC
>CAUYQV010168193.1:0-38354 GCA_963574575.1 Galagoides demidoff | reverse complement strand
GGTAATAAGAGGACAACTCCGATGGCTATTCCAGAAAAAGAGTTCTAAAATTGCTTTGACTTCTTCTTCCATGACCTAGCAATTATGAATTGGGCTGCAATAAACATTCTGGTACAAATATCTTTGTTGTAGTGTGATTTTGGTCTTCTAGATATTCTAAATTTTCTTAAAACTTGTCTCTGGTTATGTCATTGTCATTTTAGTCTGCCTTAAATTTTAACCTTCAGTATTGTTTAATATATCTGTTGCATACATCTCTCTCTTTTATATCTGATTATAGACACAAAAAAATGCTATTTTATTATTATTAAAATTGTGTCCCTAAGGCAGAATAGGATATTGTATGTTTTGGAGAGGGACTGCATATTAGATTTTCCTTCAGAGCCCATTTTTATGAATTATATCAGCTGAGCACAGAACAACGTAATTAACACATTAATTAATGTAACATCCATTTCTCCAGCCTCCCATCCTTATCTGTGATATATGGTAATGATATTAATTATCTCAATCTGTGACATTCTTGCTGTGAAGATTAAATAATGTGCACACAGTCCCCAAGTTACAAACTTGCACTATTGTACATCTTGCACTATTAGGTATTATAGGTAAATGTTACTGTTCCAACTTACATACAATTTCAGCTTAAGAACAAACCTACAGAAGGTTTCTTGTTCATAACCTGAGGACTGACTGTATGGGACGGTGCTTTGATGAGCTCTAGTGACATTGGGATGGATGGGGAGGTGAGGAGAGCTGGAGATGACAGCTGGGAATTAGTGGCAGACTTTCCTGCAATGTTTGGGGTAGTGGTATGGTGGAGCGGATAGAAGGGGCAGGTTTAAAGGCCACATGAAGGAAACACTGAGCAGCAGATAGAGCCGCTGCTCAGGTTACCTGGGAATGGCTTGGTTACTTTCCTTTTTGTTACTCTCATTTGCTCTCAGGGTGAGGGCTCTTGAATGTGAGACAGAAGGGTTATCTTCCTTTGCTTCAATCCTCTCACACAGTTTCCTCAGGCAAGTCCTCTTCTGTGAGTCTGGATGGCTTTGGCTCTTGGTGGTTTGAGCTGTGGTTGCAGCTCTTGGGCAGCCATGTTGGCTCACGCTCTAGCTCAGGGATTACTATGTATATCCTCCCTCCTAGTCTGTCAGGCACCCGAGGGACCTGCAAGAAAAGGTAAGAAGTCACCAACATTCCTCCTTCCTTCTCCCTTTCCACTCTGAATTGTGGTCTTTTGGAGTTTGGAACCCCAGAGCCAGTAGGACTAGTTTCTACCCTGCCCTGCCCTGCTTGGGCAATGAGATTGTCTCTTTTGGTGTAACCCTGCTGGTCCTGCTCTTGTATTTACCTTTCGGTGATAATTGACTCTTAGATAATGTCTCATGGGAGGTGACATGGCCTAGAGGAAAGTGTCTGGGATTTGGGAATTCAGGAAGTATTGGGTTTGGATATGGGCTGGATTGCTTGCTACTGTGTGACCTTGGGCAGGCTCCTTCACCTGTTTGATCCTTAAGTTTCTTCATCTGTGAAATGGGCTTGTTAGGTTTGACCACAACGTCTAAAGTACCAGCAGCATCCCGGCATGGCTTGGTTTCTCATGTTTGTCAGTTTCCTTCCTCCTTTCTCAGGTTATGTTTTTACCAAAGCACCAGATTGATGCCAGGAGTTGTGGACTCTGTCTTCTGTCTTCCCCATCTGAGCCTCAGAGGACTTGTGGGGATTGAAGGGGTATTTACAGGACTATCAGTGTCAACACTCTCTGAACTCACAGATCTGTAGTTAAGTCTTCTGGTCATTTTTGTGCTCTTTGTTACTCTTGCTAGAGGAGGGAAAAGGAGAAGTGGCAAGGGTAAAATTTTCTACTTTAACAAGAAATACTGCTGTTTCTAGAAAAAGGCTGACCGTGGGAGGTGTGTCACATCTCTGCAGGGGCACCTCATCTCCTTCCTTGGAGATGGAAATCTCTTTTTTCTCCTGGAGCATCAGCTCCTGGGAGGTTCATGGAGGCAGAGAGCTCTCCAGCAAAAAGCAAGGCATTGGCAGTGTCTCCATAAACCCATCTGTCATTTAATAGGAACCTGCCCTGTGCCTCACATTGTTTTAGAAAATTTGAAGTCTAAGAAACATGCAGACCGCTCCTGACTTCCAGACATCCGCAGGTGGGATTGCTGCTGCCAGCCAGGCCTGGCCCAGGAATCTCCATTCCCTCCTCCTGCTCCACCCCACTTTTCTTTCCTCCTCTCTGTCACTACTGGTGCAGCAGCTGGGGTCAGTCTGTGGGCAGCCAGCTGGCCTGGCCTTTCTCTCACCAGCCGCTGCCTCCCCACTGCAGAGTGAGCAGGACCAGTCAGTGCCAGGTGTGCCTGTTTCTGACCAATTTAAACCCTGGGGATCAAGCATGGGAGGTTTTTGTTTAAAAATCTCCCTAGGTGATTCACCTAGGCAGCTTTCCAGAACTTTTCTCCACCAGCCTCTGTCTTTGCTGTGAATCTGCTCAGATGCCCTCAGCACAAGGCTTTGTGTTCCCCTGTAGCCCGTTTCTCAACTCTCTATCCTCAAGTCTTTGAGCCCTTTTTCATCCTGGGTCATTCCTTTCCTGCCTGTTCTACCCTATTCTGGTTCTTGTCCCACAGAGGCCCTGCCTAGGCCATGAGAACTATTAATAGTAATAACCAAGTTGGAACCTGGGAAGTGTCATCCCAAAGAAACATTGCTTGCCAGTGGTGAACCAGCACTTTACTAGCTCAGCAGGCTTTTGGGGACTCATTTGGGAACTTAACCACCACCCAAATATTCTTTTCTTAAATGTGGGCCTATTTAGGGATCACTTGGGAGAGTTTAATTAAAAAAAAATACATATTCTGAGCACATTCTATCTACTTCATTCTGATCAAGTTTTTTATGGGTGAAGCCCAAGCCTGGGCTTTTCAAAACAAGCTCCCCAGGAGTGTGTGGTATGTACCAAAGCTGGAAAAGCAATCTGCATATGTGAATTCAGAGAGAGGAGAGGCTGGAGCAGGCTGAAGTTGGTAGAGGATATTTCCATGAAGGAGGGTTCTGAGTTTGTCCTTTTCCTACAAGAAAAGGAGTGAGCCAGGGAAGCAGCCTCATGGGCACCCCTTCCTGGGTGCTGTTTTTTGGTGTCCCTGCCCTGCACCTGTGCTGAGGCTATCAGCCCAGGCTTGCTGGCATATTCTTCTTTGATCAGGAAGGTCTGCCTGGGGCTGCTGGTATGCTACCCCTGCAGCCAGCTGTCAACATTAATCTTCTAGGTCCAGTCATTTGTGTGGACACTGAGCATCACTTTGAGTCAAGCTTCACAAGTCCTGGGGCTGTTTACTCCTGTGTCATCCATTTCTCCTGGGTGGGGAAGAAGGTGTGTTGAGGGGAAGCAGCCTTTTAAGAGGACGGTCATGGCGGCACCTGTGGGTCAGTAAGTAGGGCTCTGGCCCCATATACTGAGGATGGTGGGTTTGAACCTGGCCCTGGCAAAACTGCAATAAAAAAATAGCCAGGCGTTGTGGTGGACGCCTCTAGTCCCGGCTATTCGGGAGGCTGAGGCAAGAGAATTGCCTAAGCCCAAGAGCTGGAGGTTGCTGTGAGCTGTGATGCTGTGGCACTCTACCAAGGGCAATAAAATGAGACTCTGTCTCAAAAAAATAAATAAAAAAATAGCTGGGCGAGGTAGTTCACTCCTGTAATCCCATGGGAGGCCAAGGCGGGTGGATTGCCTGAGCTCACAGGTTTGAGACCAGCCTGAGCCAGAGTGAGACCTCATCTCTTAAAATGGCCAGGTGTTGTGGCGGGAACCTGTAGTCCCAGCTACTTGGGAGGCTGAGGCAAGAGGATCTCTTGAGCCCAAGAGTTTGAGGTTGCTGTGAGCTGTGATGCCAGAGCATTCTACCGAGGGTGACAAGGTGAAACTCTGTCTCAAAAAAAAAAAAAAAGAGGTGTTTGAGCCTAGGAGCAGAGCCCTGGGGTAACTGGGCCAGCAGAGCTGCTGCTGTACCTTCTCTGAACAAGGAGAGCTCCTGGGGAGGCTGGGGACTGAGGGTGGAGCAGTCCTCAAGGGGCTAGTGGGGGATGAAGTAGTTGAAATTTGATCTGCTCATGTCTGTCAGTACGAGTGGGCTAGTGTCCGAACGCTTCCCCAAATCCCATGTCATTACTCATAATTTAGGATTGGGCGCTGGAGGCTTCTGGGCTGTGGTTTAGGGTGAAGAGAGTGAGTTGTGCAAGGGCAGCTCTGAGACTCGGCATTTACATCTTATAATTAGTGTTGCAGGATGTGGTAGGAACTACTATAGGCTAGGCTCCCTCCATGTATCTCCACATAATTCTCCAGCCGCCCTGTGAAACAGAACTCATTGTCTCCATTTTATAGGTAAAGAGGCTTGCCTGTGGTCACAGAGCATTAATGTCACAGCTAGAATTCCAGCCGCTTAAGCTTAGTGTGCTGCTTCTAGGGTATTGGTGTGCAAGTCAGGAGACTTGAGCTTTGGCCTGAAGGCTCTGCCACCAATTGTGTGACCTTGGACAAATGCCCTCATTCCAAGGCACTTTCCTCAAATGCAAAATAGGGTGGGGGTTGGTGGCAGATGCTCAGTCTCTAGCAGAAAGGTCTGTGTCTCTCTGTGTTCCTGGAGCCATTGGCTATAATAAGGCCAGGTAGAGGTGGGTTTTCTGGTAGTCTGACTCTGAGCAGAGGTAAGTCTTTGCCCAGAGTGGTTCGTGTTCCCCTGCAGGGCAGTGTCAGTCACTCAGTGTGCCTTCTTGGGAGCTGTGGCTCCTTTTTGGACTCTGATTTAGGGGTTATGAGACCTCTCAATAGAGCAGTGGTTTTTAATGGTTGTGCTGCTATGACACACTAGTGTGCTGTGAAAGATCTTAGGTGTGCCTCGAAAATTTTTAAAGATCATTACATCATTTTTGAAAGACGTTAAAAGCATAATAAATATATTATTTATTTTTTTGAAACAGAGTCTCAAGCTGTCATACTGGGTAGACCTGGGTAGAGTGTCGTGGCATCATAGCTCACAGCAACCTCCAACTCTTGGGCTCAAGTGAATCTCTTGCCTCAGTTTTCCTATTTTAGTAGAGACAGGGTCTCACTTTTGCTCAGGCTGGTCTCAAAATCATGAGCTCAAGCAATCTACCTCCCTTGGCGAGTGTTAGGATTACAGGCATGAACCACCTCACCTGGCCTATTTATTCTTTTTTTTTTTTTTTTCAGAGACAGAGTCTCACCCGCGATAGAGTGCTATGGTGTCACAGCTCACAGGACCTCCACCTCCTTGGTTTGGGCAATTCTCTTGCCTCAGCCTCCCAAGTAGCTGGGACTACAGGTGCCCGCCACAATGCCCGGCTATTTTTTGTTGCAGTTTGGCTGGGGCTGGGTTCGAACCCGCCACTCTCGGTATATGGGGTATACAGGGCTGGGGCCCTACTCACTGAGCCCCAGGTGCCGCCCCAGGCCTATTTATTCTATTATGATCAACATAATTTAAGTGTGCCACTAAAGTTTACTTACAGGTTCAAGTGTGCTTTAAGAGGTTGAAAACCATAGCAATAGAGGTTTTCTTAAAAAAAAAAAAAAAGCAGTCACTTGGTTGTTCAAAACATTGTGTTGACAGTATAAATCAGATCATCTACCATTCCAAATGCTAATCTGGCTGCTTCAAGGCAGCTTTTCCATTTCCCACCTCATGTGCAACAGGAAGCAGATAGAGTACAGGGTCCTTTCAATTCTGAGAATTCTTTTTTTGTCATACTATCTCCAGATTCACTTTCTTACTTGAATTTGCTTCAAATTACGCATGTTAATCTAGATGAGGGAGGCTAGAAGGACTCTTCCCTACAGTCTGAGATATCTCTTTGATATATAGGGATCATTTTTTCTCTGTTAATCTTTGGGTAAATAACCTCAATTCTTTCTATTCAAGATTCACCTTCGAGATTACCCCAGGTACTGGGAGTTTCAAAGGTTTGTCTTTGAGGCGGTTGGCAACAGTTTAAGAGGTCACCAGGAACTATGAACAGGGTCTTAGGTTCTTGAGGGAGTGGATTTTCCAATGTGGATGTTAGGAGATCCACAGCCGTGATTTCTAATCTGGACTGTTATTTTAGTATGTGGCCGTCCCTGTGTCTTCATTGCTTCATCCTTGACAACAGAGAAATTAGAAAGCCAAAGAGGTTGTGTCGAGGTGGAATACATTGCCAGACGTGGTGCCTGTGAGTTTCTTGCTGTTTTAATAGTACGCATACTTACTGTTTCATTGTGCAGACAGCATTTTGTTTGATACTTGTTGAACAGTTCTGTGAAGTAGGCTGAACAGGTATGTTTCTTTTATATCTGTACTGTGTGAGTTTGCAGCTTATATATTATGAAAAGAATTTTGAAGTGGCTTAAAGCAGAACAAATTCAATGGGATTTCAGGGCAGAAAAAATATAATAGCTAACACTTATTGAGAGTCTTCTATGTACCAGAGATAATTCCAAGTGCTGTTAGATATATTAACTCATCTTTACAACTGTCATATGAGGTAGGTACTATTATTATCCCTATTTTTACAGAAGGTAAAGACTTAGGCTTAATGTTATTCATAATGGGGCATAGACTTTTACCCACAATTCTAGACTACCTCTCTATAGTAAATAAGGAGAGAGCAGTATTTTTCAACCTTTTTTTAATCTCACAGCATACTTGAACCTATAGTTAAACTTCCATTTCACACTTAAATTGTATTGATCAAAAAAAAAAAAAAAGTTTAGGCTCGGTGCCTATAGCTCAGTTGTTATGGCACCAGCCACATATACCAGGGCTGGCGATTTGAGCCTAGCCTGGGCCTAATAAACAACAGTGACAACTACAATTAAAAAAAAAATAGCTGAGTGTTGTGGCAGGCGCCTATAGTCCCAGCTACCTGGGAGGCTGAGGCAAGAGAATCACTTAAGCCCAAGAGTTTGAGGTTGCTATGAGCTGTGAAGCCAGGGCAGTCTACCGAGGGCCACATAGTGAAACTCTGTTTCAAAAAACAAGTTTAAAGAAAAGAATAGGGCAGCGCCTTTAGCTCAAAGGAGTAGGGCGCCAGCCCCATATGCCAGAGGTGGCAGGTTCAAACCCAGCCCCAGCCTAAAACTGGAAAAAAAAAAAAAAAGAATATACTTACTATGCTTTGAACTTCTTTCAAAAATAGAGACTGGGGAGAAGAGGAGCTGGAGATTGAGTTCAGTCTATGCACTGTGATTCAATCAGTCATGCCTGTGTTATGAAAATCTAGGAAAAGCTCTGAAGAGAAAGTTTGGTGGATTTTCCTGATTGTTCCAGGTCCAGCAGATTTACTAGGCGAGTATCAGTCTGTGCTGAGACTTACAACCCTGATGAGGAAGAGGAAGATACTGATCCAAGGGTGATTCATCCTAAAACTGATGAACAGAGATGCAGACTTCAGGAAGCTTGCAAAGATACTCTTCTTTTCAAAATCTTGATCAGGAACAGCTTTCTCAAGTCCTTGATGCCATGTTTGAAAGGATAGTCACAGTTGATGGGCATGTTATTGACCAAGGAGATGAAGGAGACAACTTTTATGTCATAGGACAGGGAACCTATGATATTTTGGTAACAAAAGATAATCAAACCCTTTGTGTTAGTCAGCATGATAACCAGGCAGTTTTGGAGAATTAGCTCTGATGTACAACACCCCAAGAGCTGCCATTGCTGCCACTTCAGAAGGCTCTCTTTGGGGACTGGACTGGTTGACTTTTAGAAGGATCATAGTGAAAAACAATGCAAAAAAGAGGAAGATGTTTGAATCATTTATTGAGTCTGTGCCCCTTCTTAAATCTCTAGATTTAAGAATGAATAAAAATTGTGGATGTAATAGGAGAGAAGATTTATAAGGGTGGAGAGCGCATAATCACTCAGGGTGAAAAGCCTGATAGCTTTTATATCATAGAGTCTGGTGAAGTGAGCATTTTGCTTAAAAGCAAGAGTAAAACAAACAAGGACAGTGGGAACCTAGAAGTTGAGATTGCCTGCTGTCACAAGGGTCAGTGCTTTGGAGAGGTTGCACTGGTCACGAACAAACCCAGAGCTTCTGCTTATGCAATTGGAGATGTCAAATGCTTAGTTATGGATGTACAAGCATTCGAGAGGCTTCTGGGGCCCTGCATGGACATCATGAAGAGGAATATCTCACAGTATAAGGAACAACTGGTGACGATGTTTGGCTCCAGCATGGATCTGATCAACTCTGGGCATTAGGTGTGCTATATCCTAGAGCCTTCTCAGTGTGACACTGAAACGTTCCAGTCAGCCACAGAATATACACAGAAAACAGACAGGACAGAACCATTCCTGATGTTGCCACCGCTGCTACTATTGCTGTGGTTATGGGCATTTAGAAAACATGAAAGTCAGCATCAAGGATGGACAGAGGTTCATCCCACACCTCCACTTTGCTTCTAAAAGCCCATTATTAGACTACTTGTAATGATTACTCCAACCCAGTTTTCACATCTTTGGTTCAGAATGGCATGTCTCTCCAATAATTTAAGTGCCTGATACAAAGTCCAAAGTGTAAACATCCTTCTTTCCTCTTCTGCTGCTACTATTGCTTTTGGATGTTACCATAAAGTCTGCAGAAACCTGTTGTATAACTAGACACCTCTTCCAATCTTTCTCTAAGGAAGAAATGTTATAGCCTTCAATCTCCTCATTTGTCGTTTGAGAGTCTGTGTATTTTCCCAATTGCAGCCTTTGGCTTTACAGTGGAAAATGGAGGCAGATGATGGATCTCTGTGGTCCAGTGACATTGTATTGTTTGCTGAAAGCTGCACCCATTATAGCTGTCTCCACGCCCACAGTGATGCTTAGTAAAAAGCCCTCCCTGCCCAGGACCCAGTAAGTCAGTGCCCTAACAGACTGTTAGGTCAGTGGGACCCATATTAGAGCAGAAAATTTGGGTCCAGCACATATTATCTGTAGTAGAAATCCAGGAAAGGTTTTCTGGGTTGGAGGTTTTGTTTTTAATTTGTTTTGGTAGGTTTGGGTGTGTTTAACCTCTGTGATGAATTGCTATCCATTTAGAAGGAGCCAGAGTCAGGAAGGTTGCCATCACTTGATCTGACACAAATACTTCCCTGGGCAACTCCTGCCACAAAGAAATCCTTTTCCTTCCACTCCGGAGTTGTTGCATAGCTTTGCCATTGAATCCATCAATTTTAAACTCTAAAGAAAGAAGAACCATAGCTGGGCATTGTGATGGGTGCCTGTAGTCCTAGCTATGTGGGAGGCTGAGGCAAGAGAATCGCCTAAGCCCAGGAGTTGGAGGTTGCTGTGAGCTGTGACACTACACCACTCTACCGAGGGCAACATAATGAGACTATGTCTCAAAAAAAAAAAAAAAAAAAAAAGAAGAAGCTTTTTTTTTTAATTAGAGAAAAAAAATTTTATTTCTCTCTTTAGGGAATTCCACTTGGACATATTCATATTTAGGGAGCCTGTTATCTAACTCAGGCATTAATCCTAAAGATGGACAACTGTGTTTTCAAAAATTGGCATCATTTTTTTTTTTTTTTTTGAGACAGAGCCTCAAGCTGTCCCCCTGGGTAGAGTGCTGTGACATCAAAGCTCACAGCAACCACCAACTCCTGGGCTCAAGCGAGTCTCCTGCCTCAGCCTCCCAAGTAGCTGGGACCACAGGTGCCTGCCACAATGCCCAGCTATTTTTTGGTTGCAACCATCATTGTTGTTTGGCGGGCCCAGGCTGGACTCGAACCCGCCACCTTAGGTGTATGTGGCTGGCACCTTAGCCACTTGAGCCACAGGCACTGAGCCAAAAAATTGGCATCATTTACAATTTTAAAGAATTATTGCCTTTCTAGTTAAGATGTTGAGATATTTGGGGTTCCAATTGTTAATCCCAGAAGAAGGTAATTTAGCTTGTATTTAAAACTTTTTTAACCTTTTAATTATAGAACTCTGATGAATTTTCCTAATAAGCTATGTTTCAGAATGAAATTTTTTTCCTGGTAAAAAAGTAATTTAATTAATAATCTTTAAAAATTTTCACAGCACACCTAAGATCTTCTCACGGCCTATCAGTTAACAATCACTGGTCTAGCAGTAATGTTATTGTCACAGGTTTCCATCAGGAATCCTGAATTATTTTACAGGAATTATTATGCTAGGCTGGAAAATGGCATAAACAGAGCTGGAATCTTGGCCTCCTGCTGCTTGGTGCTGTTTCCACAGCCTCACATAGCATCCTTTCTAAAATGAAATCTCTGTGTCTTTCAGAACCTGGCAATTGGGGCAGGAGCTGTTGGATCTTTACAGCTGACCTACATCTCGAAGGTAATGTTGGCCTGGAACTCTGCGAATTCATGTTCTTAAGTAGGTTTAGTATCTAAACAAGAGGGAGTGTGAAATCCTTTGGGTGCTATTATTTGGGGATGGTGCATGGGCATTAAAATTCTCGCTTTTCCCCATATATCACTTGTGGAAGCTTTGCTGCTTACTGGGGGGGCTTTAGGGCTGGTTAGGTAAGTTCTTGGAGGGTGGACCTGCGGCCCGGACAGATCAGTCCCTGCTGCTCCCAGCTCCTGTGGATGTGGTGGAGGTGGTGGTTAAGCTGGGGTTAGGGAGTAGGCATAATCTTTTTTAAAATTAAGACAAAAAGGAATACAAAAGCAACCAAAACTCCAATAACTGTAAAGGATTCTTTCAGAGGGTACAGCTAAACAGAGACACTTAGAAAGTGTTGGGGCTTCACTGGAATTTTTATAAATTACCTGGCAGCATTACTGCCTGGAGAATGCCTGGAGAAGCTACTCAGATGTGCCAGGAATCTATTTAGCTGCCAGACAACAGCTGGAGAGTCTGGCGGGTAGCTGCCAAGCCATCCCATGTCCTGTCTGTGCAGAAGGGGCAAGAGCAGCCCCTCTCTTATTTATTAAGGGCTGTTGAACGATGCTCTCCTGTAACTGCTGAATTCATCTTCTTCCGGCTGCCCCTCCCTGGAGCAGGCACCACTGCTGATCCAGGATGCGCAGTGATGGAAAGGCTGGGGGACTTAAAGCCTCCCCGGAAAGAGGAACTCTTTGTACAGTAAGGAGAGCCAGGTGGCAGCCAGCCAGCACTAAGGTTTCGGAAGTCCTGCTCTCTCCGCACACACCCTTTCTTCAGGCCTCTTGGGGACCTTTTGGTGCCTAGCCGGTCCTCTCACATGGCACCCTCAGGGGATTGAGACCTCAGCCCTGAGTTGAGTGGCTGCAGGCTCCCTCTTGAAACAAACAAGCTTTGGGGAGCCCTCCACCTCCATAGGCCAGGAGAAGAGTAGGAGGGGGCCAGAGGCCTCTGGAGGAGGAAAGCCCAACTTTAACAGGAGGGGTAGACTGTCCCTGTGCTTGGGAGCTACAGGCAGGGTCTGACAGACAAGGCCCAGCACAAAGGCAGAAGATACCCAGCAGGGGAGAATGACCTGGGGGGAGGAAAGGGTCTTTTAAAGTGCAGCTTTGCTAGCACAGCTGCGGGCAGTTCTGCTTGCTTTGTGGTGAGCACTGTGGCTGCCTCCCCAGGCCAGGCCAGGCCAGCCCAGCCCAAGGCCTGGGGCCTGACTTTCCTCCCTCTCTCATCCTCAGTTTGCTGAGTCTCATTAGGTCATTTCTCCAGGAGATTCAGACAAAGAGAATTGAGATGGGTGAGGGGGAAGCAGAGAACCTCCTCATAATAAATGAAAACTGAAACCCTCTTCCATTAGGAAAGGTTTGGGAAGACTTTTTTTTGTTTGTTTTTGGTGCAGGATGGTGAAATACAATCTGCTGAATCATGATTTATAAAAGCAGCTCAGATGAGTTTTTAGTCCTCAGCTTTGGAGGCTGCCTCATTTGTAAAGGATGCCCTGCCTTTTAGCCCTTCCTGAGAGAGTCAAACCTGGATGGGTGTGTGTGTATGTGTGTGTACACGTACCTGCTTGCTTGAGCAAAACCGTGTGTGTGTATGTGTGTGTGTGTGTGTGTGTGTGTCTGTGTGTGTGTACCCGCTTGCTTGAGCAAAACCCACAGCTGCTACTGGGTCAGGTTACAAGAGCTGAGACTTTTAACTCCTGCCTGACTGGTATCCAATCCAGCATTCCAGGGTATTTCTTGTTAACCCTTAGGGATCACCTCCCAGAGGAAGCATCTACTGCTAGGCTTAGGGCATGCTTCCTGCTCTCTCCTGAGAGCTAGCACTGGGAAGATGGGGACCAGTGCATGTTCCTTCAGAGAGGCAGAAATGAATCGCATTTCATCAGAGGCCTCCAGGGTGTTCATGGAAGTAGAACCAATTCTTGGGAAAACCAGAAAGGAATTGAAGAACCAGAAAAGAATTGCCTTTGACTTTGTCTGATGGTCCTTTTCTTCCAGTCTAGCCACCCCTGCTTAGCCAACCCACTGTCCCACCCCATCTTTGTTGTCCTATTTTGTCTGGACCTTGGCTTCTGTTACCTGTGGTGAAGAACTTCCTAGAACAGTGCTTCCTTTTTTTTTTTTTTTGCAGTTTTTGGCCGGGGCTGGGTTTGAACATGCCACCTCCAGCATATGGGGCTGGCGCCCTACGCCTTTGAGCCCCAGGTGCCGCCATAACTTTTGTTTTGGGGGGGAGGTTGTGGATCTTTTTGAATATCTAATGAAAAGCATAGACTCAGTTTCTATAGTTGTGTGTACACACCTTGACTTTGCCGATAATTTCAGGGGCTCAATGACTCCCTGAAGCTGGTCTCCCACTTCAGAACCCTTTCAGTTGTCCTATGTGGGTGGCTGCTGTTCCCTTCTCCCTGACACCACCTTCTGGGGTGAGGTCACCCAGACATTGGGGCAGAGCTGCATCAGACCTAAGACCTTGTTTGTTGCCACTTCTGCCAGAGGGGCCAAGGGAAGATAGGGTGGGACTGGCTGTAGCCATACCAGCCACTGACTAGCTTGCTGCTCCTGTGGTCTGTGTTTGATCTGATAAGAGCTAGTTCCTGAGAGTTTGTTGTGCTGTGGGGCAGTCCTGTCTGTGTGCTAGAGTCAGGCTGTCAGGTTTCCTCAGCCATCTGTAGCCACACCTCTTTGTGAGGCTCTTCTCTGTTTCTTCACCAGATCTGAAAGGGGCACAATCACTCACATGCAGTGGGGTTGGGGTTGGGTGAGATTATTCTTCTGAGTGGGTAGGGATCCTCTTCCATAGTGACTAGGTATTAGGAAGAGACCAAGGCCCCACCTCATAATAAGTTAGAGTCTTCCCTTGGCCCTTCTCTCTGAAGGGTACAGCAATAGGCAGGTGTAACTTCACATTCCTCTTTTGCTATTCTGTGACTGTAAGACAGGGACTAGTAATTTTACTCTGGCTTCACTAATCGGGAAGCTGATGGCAGACATAGAGTCTTACCCTTGCTATTTGGCCCATCAAGGCAGAACTAGAACCAATACTATTAATTCAGTGATGAGTTGCTTTGCCCAAATCATCCTCAACAAGAGCATGAGTTTACTGACAGACCACAGTGGCTGCAAGCAGGGTGACACGTTGTGGTTCAGGCTGCCTTCAGGGGTCAGAGACCCAGGGACGCAGCATAGTGAGGTGGCCGGGCCACTGTGCCATAGACTGCCATTGTCCTGGGACATTGTGATTCAGGCTGCCTTCAGGGGTCAGAGACCCAGTGATGCAGCATGGTGAGGGGGCCAGGCCACTGTGCCATAGATTGCCAGTGGCCTATGAGTTGGGACACAAATGAGCGTGGGGACTTTGTGTCTACACTTAGGATGTGTGGGTTTCCCTTTGCTTGAATCCTCATTTTTTTCAGGACTTTTTTAGGACCTATAGCCTCACATTTTGGTAAACATATCAAACATGCGTCCATATTCCATAAATATAATTGTTTGGCTTTAAATATTTGAAAGAGTTATAGTTATTTTGCTTTTGTAAGGATTTGGTGATGAGTAGCTCATTTAATTTATGCTTGGTTCTAATTTTCAGGCAACCCTCTTGCATATACACAGGGATTCTTGTGAAGTAAGAAAATCTAAGCTACTAATTCTGCAAATGTAGTGAAGTGTTTTGTTTTTTTTTTTTTTTTTGAGACGGAGCCTCAAGCTATCCCCCTGGGTAGAGTGCCATGGCATCACAGCTCATAGCAACCTCCAACTCCTGGGCTCCAGCGAGTTTCCTGTCTCTGCCTCCCAAGGAGCTGGGCCCACAGGCACCCGCCACAACGCCCGGCCATTTTTTGGTTGCAGCCATCATTGTTGTTTGGCGGGCCCGGGCTGGGGATTTGAACCTGCCACCTTAGGTGTGCGTGGCTGGCGCCTTAGCCTATTGAGCCACAGGTGCCGAGCCCAGAATTTATCTTACAATAAAAACTCTCAAGTGTAAATTGCTGTATCAGTAGGCCCAGGTAAGTAAAAGATCTGAATTTCTGCCTTTATAAAGCTTACAGCACAACCAAAGAGACTGACGTTAGTCAAATCACCTGATTTCAAAAATGTTATTATCATAAGCTGTGACAGGAGATACATAAGAAAGTTATTCAGGTTTTTTATCTCCAATTTTACTGTTCCTTCCTCTATACCACCAAGCATGTTTCTTCGGATATAAAATTGTTGATCTTCAACTCCCTTACTTTACTTAGCAAAGGAGCCTGCATCTTTAAGATACTGCATTATCCTGAAACAACTTAAAAAGTTACCTTTAAATTTTTCCCAACTTTAAACTAGCAGATGCCAGATCAATTTCTTTTCTTATTCATTCTCCCAACAAAAGGCTCACTGAGGAACAGACTTTAAAAGAGAAAAACACTCCCACCCATCATGCTCCTAATTTTAGTAAAAACAAATTAAATAACTAAAAATCTGGTACTTTTGGAGGCCAAGGTGAGACTTGCTTGAGGTCAGAACTTCAATACCAGCCTGGGAAACATAGCAAGACCCTATCTCTAGTCCTTAAAAACAAAAAATAAAATAAAATAAATTTGTTTTAAAAAAGATAAAAATCAGGCAACTAATTATTTACCCTCCTACTCAGTAATCAAGGAAATTCCCCAAAATAACAAACTTTAGGGGAAAAAAAATTAGAGGATATTTTAGATTTATTTGTTTGGGGGACATTAAGTCTCACTCCTGCCCCAATGCTATGGTCTCAACCTATGTCACAGCAACCTCAAACACGTGGGTTCCAGTGATCCTCCTCCCTCAGCCGAACTACAGAAGCCTACCAAAACCCCTAGCTAATTTTTCTATTTTTACTACAGACAGAGTCTTCATCTCACTCAGGCTGGTCTTGAGTCCCTGAGCTCAAGCAATTCTCTCACTTCAGCCTCCCAGACAGCCAGGATCATAGGCATGAACCATCATGCCAGGCCTGAGAGGTTTTTAAATAGTCTTCAGGATTTAAAATTAAGTCGACGATGTTCTGTTACACAATTAATAGTAACAGCATACACTTTGAAGAAATTATGACATTTTACAAATAACTGTATGTCAAAAGGATTTGGATAAAGTCTTAAAAATATTAAAAAAAAAAAAAAGATGGTCTAGAACAATTACCAAATCAGCAAGAACCTATATAAGCCTAGTTTTTAGAATTATAATACACAAATCTCACTCTTCTGAGGGCACTGTCTAGAAGTACTCAGAATGGGCCAGTGTCTGACATACCATTGTAGGCTTTTCTACCATACAGCCGCTAACAAAATTAGGCTATCCTGAATCCTTGGTAATACAACTGTTTACTTACCCAAGAAAGTTGGGTAAGTACCAAAATCTGCATTGTGGCATGTGCCCAGGCAGAGAGTCTGAGGGGTTTGTGCTGTGAGACCTAAAGTTCTTATGAGGTTATCTAAAACAAACAAACAAAAAATAAAAACATGTCAGCAGGGTCTGTGGTGGTTTCATGTGTCCTGTGTTTATGATAGGATCAAGTGTGCTTTCCTTATCAAAGAGCAAAAAATGACTGGAAAAATGTTGAAGGCACAGGCACAGAGTCAGAAAGCTACAATAAATTCTTGAGTAATAAATATTAAAAGGCTAAAAAACAAAACAAAAGCCAAGTATACAAGTCTGTAAGAAACTTTAAAAGTATATAGAGCATCACTGCTCAAGTAACAAGATACCGATACAACTGTAAGCCCAGTAAGGTGGCAAGCCTACAGTCACAACTCCTCAGGAACCTGAGGTGGGAAGATTGTTTTGAGTTCAGGAGTTCCAGCCTAGCCTGGGCAATATGGTGAGACCCCATATTTGAAAAAATAAAATTAGGCCAGGCACAGTGGCTCACACCTGTAATCCTAACACCCTGGGAGGCCAAGGCAAGTGGATTGTCTGAGCTCTCAGGTGAGACCAGCTCGAAAAAGATGGAGACCCCATCTCTAAAAATAGGGTATTTTGGTGGGCACCTGTAGTCCCAGCTACTTGGGAAGCTTAGGCAAAATAATCACTTGAGCCCAAAAGTTGGAGGTTGCTGTAAGCTATGATACCACAGCACTCTGTGTGACAAAGTAAGACTCTGTCTCAAATAAATAAATGAACAAATAAAATTGAATTAAAAAATTAAAAAATTAAATTATAAGAAATATAAACTGAAAATTCAGGAACTGGATAATTAAAGCAGGCAGAGAGGAAATCATACAAATTTGTGCTTAATGAGAAACGTAAGCTCATTTTAAAAGATACCTTGCCAGGTAAAAGTGGTGTGCCTGTAATCCCAGCTACTAGGCTGAGGCCAGGAGAATGGCTTAAGGCCCAGGCAACATAGTAAAATCCTGTCTCTTAAAAAAAAAAAAAAAAAAAAGGAAAAATATTAGCTTGTCATGAAGCTAAAGCATCACCTGAGCTCAAGAATTTGATGTTGCAGGGAGCTACTTATCATACCACTATAGTCCAGCCCAAGTGACAGAGTGATACTTCATCTGTTTAAAAAAAAAAATGCCTCCTTACAAAGGGGCTCACAAACACAGATCTGATTTCCATTTTTAATAGTTTAGTAAGGACTCTATGTAATTTGCATTGCAATGGAGCTTACTTCTAATGCTATACAAGAGTTATTTCCTTGACTGTTCAGAACAGGGAAGAAGAGTGTTCAAAGAGCCTTTGAAGACTACAGAGAAAAGCCATCAAAAGAGACAAAAACCTTACACTAGGCTGGTCTACTTTCTTCTGAAACCTTACTTTGAATATCTGTTCAACCTCAGTATTTTTTTTAACTTCAATACTCTAAATTTTTCTCCCCCCCTCCCCCCAAATATCACATCTGACTACTCCAAGGCAACTGACAATGCTAATTCCTTCCTTAACAGTCATTAGCAAATGATTTGGGTCTTTCTCTCAGTTCCTGCTGTCAAACTCTGTCCTAGTTTTCTTCCTATCCTTCTGCTCATTCCTTCTTAAGCTTTATTTTTCTCCATCCAGTAATTAAATACATATTCTGCAACACTACATTCTATCTAGGCCCTCTTCAATCTTTCCATTTATATATCTTTCTTAATGACTATATCCACACCCACAACTTTAGCACCATATATTTCAGAAAATATAAATAGGTATATATATTTAATATACAGTCATCAAATCTTATAAAATGTCCTTAAAATGTGAAGTTTCTTTGCTCCTTTGCTTCTTCACTATCATTATTACCTTAGTTCAAGTTCTAATCATTTCTCTCTGACACATCAACGGATGAGTCTTACCACTATACCAAGCTGGACCCCGTTACAAAAGTAAACGTTCTAAAAACTGAATGTGACCATACTGTTTCACTGCCAAAAATTATTGAATAGGTCTTTATGGTTTTCAGGAAAATGCTCAAATTGGCTTACATGGTAAGTTCCTGGCAATACTACTAAGCTATCTCCACTACACTCATTCTCTGGCTCCAGACGAACTATAAAGTCCAGATACAGAACTATCCTCTGTACTCAACTCTGCACATGATATAAACCTAATCAGTGTTATTTCCCAACAAATCCACAATACACACTCTGACAGCAGTACATTACCCAGTAACTCGTACTATATAGGCTGATTTAGAAACCTGCTCTCAATGCTCCCATACTATTTTCTACCTAAATTCTCTTCCATTATCAGTTACACTCATCTACAGGTCTTCTCCTTAGATTAACAGTCTCCAGAGAAAGAGCACTTTGTATTTCCCATACCAGGCAAACAGAAAGCATTCAACAATTTCTGGTCAAAGAATGAAGAGTGATTAAATGGGAATTTGTATTTTGGTAAAGTGATTCTAATGATAATGAACTTGCTCCTTTGACTGGGGTAGTCAGTAGGCAAATCCTTTCCTGTAATTGAAATGTCAATGAAACTTTGTTTTTTTCTTTTTTTTAATGACACATTGAATAGTTTTGACCTTGTTTTTATTTTCTAACAGACCCACAGTGACCCAAAGACTTCAGCACCTCAACTCTCTATATCCATGAATCAAAAATTGATTTTGTAGCTAAAAAGGCATAGATCTGTCCTTTGTGGTGTAAGGCAAATGATATAAATAACAATATTACTTTAAAAAAATTCCATTTTCCACCAATCTCATTCTAGTCAATCAAGACCCTGTTCCACCATTATTGCCCCTTCCTAATAAAAGGTTTTTTCCCTCTGCCTGTTTTTTAATTCACTGTTCTCAGCCAGAACTGTCTAAGCACAATGAGCTGATTTCGGAAAGATCCTAAATTAAAAAAACAATCATCTCCACTCCTTTCCATAACCTTGAGGTCAAGCCAAATTACACTCCTTGATTTAAAAGGTCCCACAGGGAAGTGGAGTAGAGCAATCTGCATGAAATTTTGAGAGGAGCTAAAAATTACAGTGAGTTTTATAAGGTCAATGAACCAAAGGGTGAATGAAATGATGCTGTCCAAAAAAGATCTGGCTATGTACACATACAGTCAGCACCTTCTCTAACTTCCTCTCATCTTACCCTTCCATCCTCCCTAATTTCCATCCACTGCCAACCCACACTTCAATGTTTAATACAGGAAAGGCAAAAAGTTATGATAAAATTCAATTTAGGGTTTAGGGTATGTTGCACCCTAAACATCTAAAATATTTTTCTAACAATCTGCACTTGCTACACCAAATAATAAAAAAGCATTTCAGATTGTCAGTCATCTCTCTTAAAGAGCAAAAAAGTAATTGACATAATTTCTATCATGAAGAGCCACATACTCTTGGATTCATCCAACTAGCACAGAATAGGAACAGACAGTGCAGTTAAGACTGAGGAACAGAACAATAGTAAGTTATCAAACAAACTGCAGTGATGACATTTGTGATTAGGAAGATCAATCGATCTTTTACAAAATTATAGAGCCCCACCTCAAAATTTTAAAAAAAAAAAGCGGTCAATTCTTTTCAGCTGTTCGCAAGCACACAGACTGTTCAAGCCTGTGCGTTGTTTTAGAATAAAAATTTCCAGGCCCTACCTGCCTGAAATTTTTTTGTAAGTTTGGAATGGAGCCTGGGAACTGGGGTGTTTACTTTAAAAGTTCCCCAGGGACTCTGGTCAACAGCCAGGTGTGTCAGAAGTTCTATACGCCTTTTCAAGAAGGGTTCCTTCCGAATTCTACTGACAGAATTATCAAAATTTCTACAAACACGTCAAGTCAAACGCACCAGGCTGTCTCACCTATCCCTTTGTACTCTCCCTCGTCCCTAGAATTTTCAGCCATTCCTCATAACGTAAGCGTTCCTTTATCTCCACCATAGTAACCAAGTAATGAGCAAAAGGGTAAAACAAAGGGGAAACTCTCACTTGTATACCCGGAAATCCTGCCAGCGAGGGCAGTTCATCCTAGCCTTGACCATTCCCACCTACGCTGAATATCACACAAACTCTATCAACGCTGGCAGGCCTGAAAGGTGAATGAGGTTAGATTAGGAGCTCGTGGGCAGAAAAGGATGGGCCGAGGTTCTGAAAGCACAAACTTCCAGGCAAGGCAGGTCACCGAGCGCGGCAAAGCGGGCCGGTGCGGGCTCCACCGGTCGGTTTTGACATTCGACACCCCAGCCGCCCTCGGGTTGCTAGGAAACAAAAAGGCTCCACGTTCCCTGCAATTCCTCCCGGGCCTGGCAGAGCACAGAGGGGCCTCCGGGGGCCGAAGACGCCACGGGCACTGGCCTGGCCACTGCCCCGGGGACGCGAAGACGAAGGAACCCCGGGGACCAGGAGCTCGGGAGAGGGGCCCGGGAAGAGGGTGGCCGGGGGCTGTTACGGGCCGGGAACGGGACCCCCGTGGCGAGAGGCGCTCGAGCAGGCCGCAGCCGGGGTCGGCGGCCGCAAACTGGGCCTAAACGACCACCCGGCTCCGCGCGGGGGAGGGGGCGCGTACTCACACGTGCTGACAGGCCGCGGTCCGCACCGGCGTCTTGAGCACCTCCTGACAGACTGGGCAGTAGAAATCATCTTCGGTGTAGGAAGTGGCCGCAGAGAGCTCCTCGGCCATGGTGCGGGGGCGGGGGAACAAGGCGATGGCGGCCGCAGCGGCCGAGGTGACGGTGGCGGCCCGGGTCTCGACTCCCTGCGCGAACCAAAAGGGGGAGGGGAACCGCGTCAGGAAGCGGCTCGTGCCAGAAGCGGGGCGGGGTTCCGAGCGGGGCGGGGCTCCGAGCAGGGCGGGGCCCGGACGCGCCGCCGCACGCGCAGGGTGAGGGGCCGCCCCTCCGACAGCCCCTTCCGCGGGGGCAGGACGAAAAAGTGGGGGGCTTGGCCTGAGACTGCGGCCGCTTCAAACCCCGCTCGCTGAGCGTCAGAGGCAGCCCCTGCGGCGCCCACACCCAGCCCCCTGGCCTCGACCTCCCGCCAGGGGCCGCTCCAGTATCGAGCTCCTCCGCTGGGCCCCGGCTTCACCCCAAGCCCTCCTCTCCTCCCGCGGCCTCCCTTTTCAACACTTTTAGGCCCCTTCTCCTCACCCCCTGCCCGACCGCCCAGCCCGCGCAGGCGGCTCCCTTCCCGCTGCTCTTCCCAGTTTCTCTCGCCCCTCTTCAGAGCGCCTCAGCTCTTCCAGTCCTCGGCTGGCGTAGACCCTCACTTGGGAGCCTGGGAGCGGCGCTCTGGATGGGGTGCTTTCTGTCGTGTGCTGAGAAAGAGGTGGCCCTGCGCCGTCCTAGAGTTTCTTGCCCCGGCGCTGCTGCCTTCTCAGCCGAGGCCCCGGGACAAATACAGGGCGGCGTGCACAGTGCTTATCGGCCCGGAACGGGGCCGGACCCAAGGTTCATGGTGCACCAGGATCCCGCCGCCCCCGCCAGCAGCTCCCCTGTGGCATTGCGCTGCCTGCAGCCTGCCCTGCTGGTCACCGAACACCAGAGGGCCCCGGGACACGCGCAGAGGAGTGGGGAGAGGCGGGGATGGGGCGGGGAGAGGTCTCCATAGCAACCGGCGGGTGGCGCCTGGGGCAGGTTGTGACATAAACCGCGCGGTGCCCACGTGCACACCTGTTCCTCCCCACCAGGCTCCCTGTACCGGGGACCCGACAGTTCACCACTCTTACCAAATATATTGGATTTTTCCAGGATGTTTTTTTCAATATTCCCTAATGTGAAGGATTTAGGTCTTTATTGTGTCCCTGTCAGAAAGGTTTCCTCTTGCCCAGATGCGTTATGAAACAAGTGATACTTGTTAAGGGGTTTTAGTCCTTCGAAAGGGATCACAAACACGTAAATTTCTTTGAGAGAGTTTCAATTTTCTCTTTTAGCACAATGTGACTGGTACTTAAGTAGTCACAGATGCGATCTTCCGCCCACACATGGGGGAGAAGGGGGAGCTGAGTCCGTGCTTTGATAACTTTGAAGAAAAATGAGGCAGGAGCATGGACAAAGCATTTCACCAAAGTTATACACTAATTTAACTTTTTATTTTTCTATGTGGCCTCCATATATATATAGTTACACAAATAATAAATCTGTGAAAACAATGCTCAAGGAGCTAAGGAAAATCTGGAACATCATAAGAGCATCTTCATTAGCTTCAGAAGAAAAAACAGTTTCATTACTATCCTTTGTTAAAAACTCCCCAGTATGAAGCCAGTTGTGGTATCTCAGGCCTGTAATCCTAGTACTCAGGGGGGCCGAGGTGGGTGGATTGCTTGAGCTCAGGAGTTGGAAACCAGACTGAGCTAGAGGGAGACTCCATCTCTTTTAAAAAAAAAAAAATAGCTGAGCGTTGTGGCTGGCAGTGACCTGGAGTCCCCCTACTCTGGAGGCTGAGGCAAGAGAATGGCTTGAGCCAAAGAGTCTGAGGTTGCTGCGGGCTATGACACCAGGGCACTCGCCCCAAAGCAACTGAGTGAGACTGCCTCAAAAACAAGTCGCCACTGTGGTTTAAATGAATCATAAATAGAAAACATTTAAAGGACTAGATAATTCATTTCTGCCATTTATTGTCTTTGTTGAGCCTGGTATTATATTAGGTGTTATGCAGAAGTCATGAACTTTGCTTCTTACCAGTTAACACTATGAGAAACCCCACTATGAAAATGAGAGACCCCAAATAATAGTATTTGTCAAAGTGTTAATTTTTGCATTAACAGTAACTATAATGAGGATAGGAAATGGGATTATTGAAAATATATGGATTTAACATGGAAAACCTTATGGAGGTTTGGGTGGGTCTTTTTTTTTTTTTTTTTGAGACAGAGTCTCATTCTGTCACCCTGTGTAGAGTGCTATGGTACCATAGCTCACAGCAACCTCAAACTCCTGGGCTCAAGCTATCTTCCTGCCTCAACCTCCCAAGTAGCTGGGACTACGGGTGTGTGCCACCAAGTTGAGATGGGGTCTTGTTCTTTCTTAGGCTGGCTCCTGACCTTGAGTAATGCTGCCACCTTGGCCTCCCAGAGTGCTAGGATTACAGGTGTGAGCCACTGAGCACAGTATTGACATTCAGCTGGTTTGTACCAGTATATCTCTATTAGTCCTTTCAGCCTTATCCATTCTGACTTTGCTCCTGCTTTCCCAAGTAAAAAAGAAACTATAACGGACACTACCTTGTGGTCAACAAGTATTCATAAACCGCACTTCCAACTCCTACTTTCACAAATCATTATTTGGGGTCAGGTCTCTTCTTTCTTTTTGCCAATCATGTGTCATGTGCTTCAGGAGTCAACATTCATTTCCAGCTCAGGAGTATAAAATAAAATTTAGAGAGAGCCATCCATTTGAACTAAGCTCCTATATTAGACCCAACAGACCAAACCAAAATGAATGACCACACTAAAATTCTCAGTCACCAAGTCCAAACTAAGTTGGGAGTGAGAGAGAAAGCCAAACCCGCAGACAATGCAGTTTTAGGTCGGGTAATAAGAAGAAAGTAACTCTGAGAAACAAGCTAATCTGCACTTTATTTTCTGTTTCTGCTTTCCTCAGCCCTTTTCTATCTATTAATATAAATCTGAACTCCTTTGCCTGGCTCATCAGAACTTGTATTTTATTCCATTTTGTAAAAGGGGGTGTTGCCAGATTTTAGAACCACAAATAAAAGCCAATTAAGATCTTTAAATTTGTAGTAATTTTGTCTTTTATTAAGGGGAAAAGCCATGATTAACAGTATCCAGTCTGAATGGCCTCTTTCCTCTTTCCAGTGGTTTAGGCCTGACCATGTGACTAATTACGACCAAAAGGATATGAAGGGAACTGTTCTAAGGAGCTCAGCAAGTGTTTTCCTTTTATTTTTAGAGACAGAGTCTTACTTTGTCACCCGCAGTAGAGTTCTGTGCTAGAGCTCTTGGGCTTACGTGATTCTCTTGCCTCAGCCTCCCACGTAGCCGGGACTACAGGCACCCACCACAATGCCCGGCTATTTTTTTTGTTGCAGTGTGGCGTTGGCCAGGGTCAGTTTCGATCCTGCCACCCTCGATATATGGGGCCAGCACCCTACTCATTGAGCCACAGGCTCTGCCCACAAATGCTTTTCTTTAATGATCAAAAAAACAAATAACCAGGCACAGTGGAGCATGCCTGTAGTCCCAGCTACTCAGGAAGATGAGGTGGGAGAATTGGGAGGACTGATGGAGCCCAAGAGTTCAAGTCCTATCTGGACAACATACAAAACCTTGTCTCTTGTTTTATTTTATTTTATTTTATTTTATTTTATTTTATTTTATTTTATATTTTTGTTTGAGGCACAGTCTCATTCTTTAGCCCCAGGTAGAGTTCTGTGTCATCATAGCTCACAGCAACCTGAAACTCGGGCTTGAGCAATCCTTTTGCCTCAGCCTCCCAAGCAGCTGGGAGTACAGGTATGCATCACTAAGCTGGGCTAGTTTTTCTATTTTTAGTAGAGATAGGTCTCACTCTTAAACTCCTGAGGTCAAGGAGTCCACCTGCCTTGGCTTCCCAGAGTGCTAGATTACTGGTGTGAACCACTATGCCCAGCCAAGACCTTATCTCTTGAAAACAAAAACCAAAGAAACAGATAATTGGTAATAAACAAATCCATACCCATGTCCGGATGTTTTTGTGTCCATATGTGCTACAAGCATCTTAAAACCATGAAAGAACAAGCTAAAAGATAAACAAATGTACTGAAGATGGCAGAGCTGAAAGAAAGAATATAGGATCTTGATATAGTTGAGTCATTCAGTTACTCTAATCAACCCTGAAACCGCCCTATCTCCTATCTGTTAAGCAAAATTTTTTTAAAAACTCCTGATTTGGGCCTTTCTCAATTGGTTCTATTATTTGTGACTGAAAGTATCTGGCCCAGGCATATGGCTGTTGACAGTCACATCTGTTTCCCCACCTGTTTCTCTGTTCTGCTTGATGTTTTTAGAGCTGACCCTTAAAAATTGTTCCCCAGCTTCCCTTGCCAACTAAATTCTGGCTATATTCAGCTAATGGGAGGCACTGATCAGAGACTGGAGGAAGGAAGAGAGGAGCCAAGCTCTTTCTCCTGCTCTCTCTGCTTCTGACAGTGGCTTCATTCCCTGGTTTTGGCTTCTGAGAGATTGCCAGTCCTTCTCCGGCCCCACTTTCTCCTGGCAGGCCCTGCATTTTCTCAGTGGCTTGTGTGTTTTCTCCCTGTCACACTTGGTCTTTCCGGTCTTCCAACATCTTTGCATTCCATACTAAACATCCTTTACTGAACTACCTATTACAACCTCTGCTTATTGAAAGCTTTGCCTTCCTGACTGGACTTTGTCCCATTTTCCTAGATGAAGCAATACTAGAGAAGGAGAAAAGAGACAAATGAAAAAGAAATACTGAAAAAAGTGGTTTTTCTTTCCTTAAAGACAACTGAATTACTTTCCATTGCAAATTTAATTCTCTGTCAAATGATGACATTGTCTGAAATTGCTGTACTACTTTGGTGAAAATATATTTGAACTCTTCCCTCTGATCACTGAACATTTTGACAAAGACTATCCTTATACCTCTACAAACTAGCAAAAATGGAAATTCCAAAGTGAAGCTAAATTAAAGAAAATAAAGCAATTTACCCCTTTTTAGTGCACCCCAGTTTCGGACAATTAAATTTCAACTCCTTCGATGCTAGGTGTGGTGGCTCATGCCTCTAGTCCTAGTACTCTGGGAGGCTGAGCTGGGAAGATCCCTTGAACTCAGCAGTTTGAGACAGCCTGAGCAAGAGTGAGACCCTGTCTCTAACAAAAATAGAAAAACTAGAATGAAAAACATGGTAGCAGGTGCCTGTAGTCCCAACTACTCAGGGAGATTGAAGCAAGAGGATTGCTTGAGCCCAGGAATTTGAAGTTGCTGTGAGTTATAATGCCATGGCACTCTAGCCTGGGGCAACAGAATGAGATTCTGTAAAAAAAGAAAAAATCAACTCCTTCATAAATGTCATTGTGAATATGCATTTTCATGACATTTAATCTATTATGAGCAGTGATTTACATACTGTCATGCAGCTTCCATTATCAATGATGTTCCTGTTAGTAGCTCCAGTGAGTGGCCCTGTTTATCTGTGGAATCCATCCTCCATGTTACTTGATCAGAATAAAGTTGCATATATTCCTTGCCTGTGACAACCATACTCTCCTAAGAATACAGAGCACAGGAGCTGTCCAGCAGTCACATTAACCCGTAAGTAGAACGAGAGCAAACCAATAACAAAACATTCTGAATACAGCTAAAGTTGCTTCACTGAACAAGCCACGCTGTCTTAGGAGGAAGAACCCAGAGCAGACCAGGAATAGCAAATAGATTTCATCAACAACTCAATTCACATTTCAACTTTTCTTTAATGATGTTGTTTTTTAATCTCTGGGGATGAGGGAAAACTCCTTTGCCCTGGCAGGTCTGCTGAAAGATTAATAAGAGAAAGAGATTTATTCACCCTTTACACAAGGAGAATCAGAGAGTGATTACCCAATATTTTTATAAGGTCCAGAAATTTACAGACTCTCATTTTGGAGGTGAGGGGGAGATGAAGAACATAGGTAATTCTGTTTAGGGGACAGTAAATGGTTACTAGGGAGGATGATGAGGGTGGATGAGGAAAACAGATTGATTTGTAAATGATTGTCTTTGGAAATTAAATTAACCTGAGAGACAAGTTTATATTTAAAATTATTTGGGTCAGGTCTGTCTGCATTCTTCATCTTCCTTCCTATAATATACTGGGATGACAGGAAGGGGAAGGGAAATTCTTTTCCATGGGTCTGTCTGGTTTTAGGCAGATAGAGGGAAAGCCCTGTCTCACATCTGTTGATCTCTGAGGGCCTTTAATTCAAAGTACTCTTTATACCAAGGAGTCATATTCTGGGCTGAAACTTCCTGAGTGCTTTCAGATCTTTAAGAGAAAGATGTAAATTTGAAATGAGAAGATCTCTGCCCCACCCATGCTTTACCCTTACCCTTCTCCCTCCTTTCCCTTTTTCCTTTCTGTTTTTCCTTACTACACACGTTTATTAGCATCCTCTGGGCATTAATCTGCCTTATAGCCAGGACAGAGGCAAATAGAACAAGATCAGTTCCATTACAACAGCAGAGGCCAAAGCCTGACACCAGTTTTTAAAACAAAGCCTACATTTTAGGGAAATGGTAGAACCCTCTAGCACACATATAAGCCCTTCCTTCTGTACATAAAGTTCAATTATTTCAGCCTTCCCCCTGAATAGAGAGATAGGCATTGACTATTTCCTCCGCAAGAGGCTGTCCAAAGTCCTTTCCAGCTATGTTTCAAAAGGCAATGTCATGGGACCACTATTTTTTCACTTCATTATCTTCAAATAATTTACTTCTTCCTTTAATTGAGTCTTAGTCTGATCTACTTTTGACATCTCATGATACTGCAACCTTAAACTAAATCATAAATATAATTCCGGTCAGCCACCTGTTATATACCAGTGGAGAGCAAACACAACTGCAATGAAAACTTCTATTTAAAACATACTGAAAGGGGAAGAAACCACAGAGTAGTTGGATCATCTGTTGCTGGACAGAGTTAATAAAGCAAAGCAAAGAACCACTGTGTTTTATGAGCATCATTTATTTGGTTGACTTGCAGGGGTAACAGTTCTGCTGTTAAACCAATCTAGCTCCTCTGATATTGATACTAGAATTTTCCTGCCAGGTTCTTGGTCTTGGGAATCAAAGAATGAACTCACAAACCAGAAGAAAGCAAAAAACAGAGGTGGGTGCCATGACTCACACCTATAATCCTAGCTCTCTGGGAGGCTGAGGCAGGTGGATCCTTTGTGCTCAGGAGTTCAAGACCAGCCTGAGCAAGAGGGAGACCCTGTCTCTACTAAAAATAGAAAAAATTAGCCAGTCATTGCGGTCGGTGCCTGTAGTCCCAGTTACTCAGGAGGTTGAGGCAAGTGGAGTGCTTGAACTTAGGACTTTGAGGTTGCTGTGAGCTATGATGCCACAGCACTTTACCCAGGATGACAGAGTGAGACTCTGTCTCAAAAAAAAAAAAAAAAAAAAAGTAAGCAGAAAGCAAGAGAATTCATTGAGAAGAAAAGAAAGAGGAAAGCCTCCAGTGCACCAATGGGGGTCCCAAGTGGGTTACCCCAGGAACTCCTGTGTTTAGGGGCTCATATATTTTACCATACGTTCGTTCTCTTTTCCCAATCAGCTCTTTCCATAAGCAAAGTAAGGATTCTATAATGCACCAATCACTGTATTTGCTCCTGACATGCAAGATATAAGAATGCATAGTTTCCAGTTGTGCCCTCACGCATTCCCATGGTGATACAAAGTTTATGGGCAAGGTTCCCTTCTCCTTGCCCCCCAGGGGCTGTGGCATGCTGCTTGTGCAGGTTGTGCAGCTGGGAGTTGTCTTGTTGTCCCATCTCACAAGGGCCATCTTCTGGTCCTCATTCTTGCCTACCCCACACAGGTCTCCCTTCAATATTGTCTGCTGGGATCATTTCTATTGTCAGGGGAACTCTAAAAGGACACAACTAAACTACCTTATTTGAGGAGAGGAGATAGTTATATCTTGTTTGCAATTAAGGCTTTGGAAACTGGAAATAGCCTGAGGACCTGAGAGCTCTCCAGGGAACTGGAACATGAATTTTAATGAATCATGGGCCTGTTTATAATACAGACTGGCTTTTTACTGGTGCTAAATTCTGATAGAAACATAATCATCTATCAGTTTCATTTTAGGAGAACCTCCTAAAAGCAAACACCAAAAACTTTGTCAGGTCGGCAGGGCTGCTAAATTGAAGAGCTCAGGCTGGTCTATACCTGTATAATTTCTGTTGCTGGTAGCAGCTCTGTGGGTAGCACATTTATATCCCAGTGTACTTTGTTTGACAGTGTGGCTCAGGCATCCTCAAACTATGGCCCGTGGACCACATGTGGCTCATCTAGAACACTTATCCGGCCTGCCCTGTGTTTTTGCCACCACTGCCTGTCCTGCTTAGCAGCCGACTGGTCCCTGGGCCTGCAGTCTGGCCCTCCAACGGTCTGAGGGACAGTGAACCGGCCCCCTGTTTAAAAAGTCTGAGGACCCCTGATGTGGATGAAGACAGCTAGCTGGGCTAACAGAGAGCTCTTCTCCGTCCACTAAAATATCACCACTACTTCCGAACTCAATTCCAGTCCAGTGCGCTTTGTGATATCAGGAGCTCTGTTTGTCAAGAGGGGAGTCAGTATGGGTTGCTGTGGTACAGCCCAGTGAGTCAAGATCCCCCAATCCTCCATTCCATTCATTCCTCCCCATTCTACTTGCCAGGATCTCACACTTTCCCGTCAGCATTTCATTCCCATACACAGAAAAGAAGTGAATCAAAGACCTTGACGTCTGCACTTCAGGCCCACAACTGACTGTTTTCTTCATTTGGACTGCTGCGTTCTCAATTCCAAATCTTCTTTTCTTTATCCACATCCAGAAAAATCTCTATGGGAACATGTACATTTCTTGTTGCACCTTACACAAGATACTTAGGAGAAATCAACACAATCTTACTTATTAGTCTGAGTCCAGTCAGGAGAGGGAACCACAGAGTAATTCGAACAGAGAAAGTTCAATATGAAAATGTTTTAGGAAAAAAAAAATGTTTTAGGTTTGGCATGGTAGATCACACCTGTAATCCCAGCACTTTGGGAGGCTGAGATGGAAAGATTGCTTGTGACCAGGAGTCCAAGACCAACCTGGACAACATAATGAGACTTCATCTCCGCAAAGAAAATTAAAGAAAAAAAAACTGCCATAGGTTTTATTGGCTGAATTTTGTCCTCCCCCAAATTCATATGTTGAAGTCCTAACCCCCAGTACCTAAGAATATGAATCTATTTGGAGCTGGTGCTTTTAAAAGGGTAATTATGTTACAATGGGTATGATACTAAGCCTGACTGACAACTCAAACCAATAAATAGCTGAGCAATTATACAAACACTGAAAAATAGGCGGGGGAAACATGCAAATAATGTTGTGTGCTTTAAGCTTCATCAGAAGTCTGGAGAGAGACCAGTAGGTTAAAAAAATAGCAACAGGGAGTAGAGTTGTTCAGTCTCTATATTTAAATGCTTTATTTTTGAAACCACAAAAGCTTTGCCAGTGAGATGACATTTCTTCTTTCCTAAATTTCACTGACAATTATATTTTCCCAGACGGGTGTCACAGAACTATATATACACCGTGGCATTTGGCTGCAGATTTTTTGTTTATTGTTTTTTTCTTAAAATTGTGGTTAAAAAACACATAACTTAAAATTTACCATCTTGACCATTTTTGAGTGTGTATAGTATAGGAGTGGTATCTATATTCATCTGGCTATGCAAGAGATCTTCAGAACTTTTCACCTTGCAGAACTGAACTTCTACACCTTTTGTATAATAATTCCCCTTTTCTCCCTCCCTCAAGCCCCTGGCAACCACCATTCCACTTTCTGTTTCTAAGAGTTTGATCCCTCTATAAAGATTTTTAAATTAGAAGGTTATTATTTCTCTTGTTAAGGTAGTTTTAAAGCCAGCATGTCTCAAGGCCAAAATTTCTAGAAAACCTACCCTTGAAATATTGTCAGAGGAAAGTATGATTTTGTCTATAAGACTCTGACCTTCTTTCATACATTATTAAGAATATTTAAAAGGGACAAAGTGAAATACATTTTGAAATATATCAAAACATAATGGAAATAAGAAGTGAACATTTTTGGGCAGCGCTCGTAGCTCAGTGGGTAGGGCACCAGCCATATACACCAAGGATGATGGGTTTGAACCCAGCCCAGGCCTGCTAAACAACAATGACAACTACAACAACAACAACAATAAAATAGTCGGACGTTGTGGTGGGCCCCTGTAGTCCGAGCTACTTGGGAGGTTGAGGCAAGACAATCGCTTAAGCCAAAGAGTTTGACATTGCTGTGAGCTGTGACGCCACAGCACTCTACCAAGGGTGACAAAGTGACACTCTGTCTCAAAAAATAAGAAGTAAACATTTTCTTCATGTTACCTGATTACATGAGTTAGCCATTTTTATTTGGTTACCTACATTGACTCTGCAGCAGATTACTACATTTTTATATTTTATAATCTGGGAAAGTTAAATTTAACAAATATAAATACATAGTTGTCCTTCTAAATTAGCACCATACCTCCAATATTGCTGAATGGACACAAAATAATACGGCTTGTCTTCTCAGAGTTATATCACTGAACCAAATCATGAAGATTGAGGAGAGAAGTTGTCTAGTAGTCTGGCTCACTCAACAGGTATGTCTCTAAGGAGAAGAGATGAATCTACCTTAAAAACATTACTCATTGAGAGTATCTTGGCCAGGTACAGTGGCTCATGCCTGTAATCCTAGCACCCTGGGAGGCTGAGGCAGGTGGATTGCTTGAGCTCAGGAGTTCAAGACCAGCCTGAGCAAGAGGGGACCCCATCTCTATTAAAAATAGAAAAATTAGCCAGGGAGCCTTCGGTCCCAGTTACTCAGGAGACTGAGGCATGGGATTGCTTGAGTCTGGGAGTTTGAGGTTGATGGAGCTATGATGCCACAGCACTCTACCCAGGGCACAGAGTGAGACTCTGTCTCAAAAAATAAAAAAAAATAGAGAGATAAATAAATAAGTAAATAAAATAAAATAAAATTTTGCTGTTTAAGTCACGCAGTCTATGGTATTTGGTTATTGTAGCCTGAACAGACTGATACACGTATTGAGTTGCTAGTAAAACCCTGTCATTGCAGAAATAAATCCCAACCTTTGCCCTCAAGGAACTCCCAGTCTCAAGGATATTAGACATATAAACAAAGAACTATAATGTGATAGCTATAGCAATAGATGTGTGGTCTAGGGATATTGGTGATATAAAGGATAGTGTGATTAACTCTACTTGGATAAGTCAAGGAAGTCTTTTCAGCCAAATAATGAAGCTTATTTTAGGCTGAGGAAAAAGTGTGCAAAGTCACAGAGGCATAAAACAACACTATGTATTGGGGGTGAGAGGACTAGGGCAATAATAAAATACTCCCTAAGAACTTGGAAATAGTGAAGAAGATTGCTCTCTGAGAGGTAAATTAAAACTAACCATGGATGCCAGAGTTTAAATATAGTAATTTAAGGATAGAAAATGCTCCCCACCCTGAGTTGACAGTAAACAGATTGATGCATTAGAATATATAATGGAAGTATCCATCAAAAAGGGCCACTATTTAATGATTATAGAACTCTAGTCTATTCCTCCCCTCCCTTTATAAAAATATTAGGAACAGTGTTGAAATAATTACCATCCCACAAATAGATTTTTATGTTGGATTAGAGCGCCAGGAATTATTTTCAGAAGTGGAATAGGACCAAAAGGTAAGATACCATTACCAAATTGCTTTGAAATGTGTAAATTATACCACTATCAGCAGAACAATATGTCAGTATTACCATATCTTCCTTTCACGGGGCATTATCAATTGGGAATTCTGCTAATGGGCTGATTACAAAAATGTTACTTGAAATATTACACCATGCCATACATTACGCTAAGAGAGAAAAGTGCTGTATCATTATAGTGTTCAAGTTAGTATCTTTGATTACTTGTAATATTTGGGTTTTTAGGGGTCTTTTTAGAGATGAGGACTCACTGTATTGTCCAGCCTGGGGCACAGTGGTTGTTTGCAAGCGTGATCATTGCACACTATATCCTGGATCCTGCACTAATGCTATCCTTCTATCTCAGCCTCCTGAGCTTTCATGTTTTGTATGTGGATGATTTACTAGTTATGTTTCTCCACTGTTAACTATGTCTTCATGTTTATTGTCCAGCCTACTTATCAGGGCCAGGTTCCTGTAGTCCCAGCTACTCAAGAAGCTGAGATAGAAAAATCCCTTGAACCTAGAAGTTTGGGGTTACTTTGACCGGGACTGATGACCACAGCACTGTAGCCTGGGCAGTACAGTGGACTCTGTTCACCACTCCCTCATTTTGTACATTGTTCTATTGTAATTTCTTTGCAACCATTATTAGAATTTAATGTGATCTTACATGCTTATTTTCACTTTTGTATGAACGACTTTGAAGGCCATGGAAAGGCTTTCGGATTTTATTCCAGTAGCAATGGGAAGCCCTTAGAGCATTTTCAACAGTGAAGCAGGAGAGTGGCACAATCAGATTCATACTTTTTGAAGATCTTTCTGACCACTTTATGAAGAAGGGACCATATGTTGTGTATGGAGGAAGGGAGGTCAATTACAGGGCTCTAGGGACCCAGGTAACAGATGATGAAGGATGGAGCAGAACTGTACAAATGGAGATGGTGAGAAATGGACAGATTTGAATATGTTTGCTAATGAATCCATTGTAATTTCAGAGATTCTAATTCTGTACATCTGGGGAGAGTATATAGATGCAATTATAACAAGTATACAGGTGGTTCTGCTGAAAGCACACAAGAAGTGTACTGAGAAAACACAGTTGCAAGGGACTTAAAACACACTTGGCATTTCTTGTTAATGAATAAGAAAGAATTATTCCAAAAAAGAAAGCACTGTCATATTTGATAAAATGAAAGGCATTTTGTTTGGCAAAATGATCCTGTACTTCAAGTAAAAGTAAGCAAATAATTACCATGGCAAAAAGGAATATCACCTCATTTCTAAATTAGAGCTAGTCTCATTTTGACTTTTCATCTCTCTTTCCACACATTTTAATATCTTTCCCCTGTGGACTTCCCTGTCTTCTCTATCAATTCTACCTGGCTTGTACCTTCATGATTGGCATTACTGTTAACACCCCAACATCCAGTGCTCTTTTAAATGAGAATATTGGCCAGACATGGCAGCTCACTCCTGCAATCCTGGCACTCTGAGAGGCTGAGATAGGTGGATTGTTTAAGCTCAGGAGTTGGGGAACAGCCTGAGCAAGAGTGGGACCCCCGCCTCTACTAAAAATAGAAACACTAATGGGTATAGTGGCAGGTGCTTGTAGTCCTAGCTACTCTGGAGGCTGAGGCAAGAGGATTGCTTGAGCCCAAGAGTTTGAGGTTGCTGTGAACTATGACACTACAGCACTCTACCCAGAGCAATAGAGTCTGTTAAAAAAAAAAAGAAAGAAAGAAAAAAGAAAAGAAAAAGAAAGAAAAGAGAAATTTGCACTTCCCCAATGCTTTGACATTACCTATGGGCACGTGACTTGCATTGGCAAATGAAATGTGGGCAGGAATGACCTGTGTAATCAGCTCTCTGGGCTGTTGTGATGAGGGGTGATGTAGGAAACGCAGTGACATGTGACATACAAATGCCATGTATTCTGTGAGATGAAAGCACCCTGGAATTCTGAGGCTGGCGCATAAACAGCTGCCCTGGAGAATAGTCAGCACCCACAAGTAGACTTTGGTGAGTGCTAGAGTCTGGGGGTGGTGTGATTGCAGCACAACCTAATCCATCTTAACCAATATCTCTCCCTGTGGTTCACTTTCATTGGGCCTCTTATATTGTTATTCTGGGGCAATGATTAGCCTTAAGACCCATATATGGTCTTCTCTGGAATCTTCAGGATTAAAACACCACATAATTTTCTAATAATATATCAAAACAAATATTTCTTGGCCTCAAGCCTCTCAGTCATAGGTGTCCCTCTGTAATATTTCTCTTACTTAGATCAATAAAGATAATCTTCATGATAAAGTCAAGTCTTCCAACAGACCCTGGGTTGCCTCTTTTAGGGTGTCACTCCATAAATAAGAGCCATTGAAGGTTCTGTAATGCCTGTGTTCTGACCTGTATCTCTTAACATGAAAAATCCAAAAATTAACGTGCTCATGACACATGGGTACCCATGACACCTATAGCAACTCAAATACTTAGTATGGATTTAGCAGGGAGTAATATATATAGACTCCATCTACATCTTACCTTTTAAATTTTAATAAAGCCTCTTGCTACCAGAACAAGAATTCCATGACATTCAATATTACTTTGTCCAAATCAGAGTTTCTAACCTCTGCACTATTGACATTTTGGTCAGAGTAGTTCTTTATTGTGGGAGACTATCTTGTGCCCTGTAGAAGGCTGAGTGGCATCTGAGGCCTCTGTCCAGGTCCCAGGCCATCACACAACCTACCTAGGTTATGACAACCAAGAACATCTCTAGACATCACCCATGTCTGCTTAGAGGCAAAATTACCCCCAGTTGAGAACTAATGGTGTACAATGAATGTATATTTTTGTGATAAATATTGCTCAATGATAACAATTTAAAAGTCCTGTTATGTTTGTGTAAATGTATGAAGATCAATATTTAAGACTAGACACAGTAAATATTTTAAGGAAAGCAATGGTCCTGCCATTTTTATTTCATATAATAATACACATTTACAGAAAAAAAAGAATTATACATTTTAAGTTCTGATCATTATACAGATTTTTTTGTGGTTGAATAATGGAAAAAGGAATCTCTTAGTGACTTTTTAAAACACCTTCAATATTTGAAGGTACAAATTGTTCTATTAACATGAACTATCTGGAGTGAGCTTACTTCAGAATGAAAGACACTTGGCATCCAGTAAAAGTAATGCAATTCAGCCTAATTGAGACAGGATCTCTGAGGAGATCTGACCTAGAACTTCGTCTACCATAGATTCACAGTGGATCCATTTTTCCAATCAACATTTTAGAAACTTGGGTGCAAAATTATATGAAAAGAAAATCTCTGTAGGTTTTTGTGGGATTAGAGGAATTTGGAATAATTACATGTGAATCAGTTTCCCCCAAACCCCATAAGACCTTGAAAAGGTTATATCTTGAGGCACTATAAAGAAAAAGAGTGAAATTTTTTGATAGCCAACAGCTTCAAATATTGGTTTCCACTTTTTATAATAAAACAATGAATTATAAATTCCTTTTTATACAAGGCTAAAGGCATAGTGAAATGATACTTGAACTTCAGCATTTTACAACCCCAAATAATTCAGAACACAAAATAATTCAGGTGGCCAGCACCTAATTTGTCCTGTAGGTGGCAAAATTATCCTATGAGGAATCCACGGATAGGCTTCAGAATTTCTGTCCTGAGGTTAATAGTGGTAGATGACTTAAAGCTTCACTTAAAGTTTTTCAAGTTCTGCGGATTTAAAGATGCCTTTTTTCCTGCTCTGAATTAATATGGGCTTGTCTGTTAGTACGAATGCTCAGAAATAATATTCTTTTTTTTTTCAGGCACTAGATTTTCTGATGATTATTTCTGAAAAATTCCTCTCCTTTTGGTTTTTGTCCAACGGGTTTTCCTTTAATGTACAATTCATCTAATTTGAAGGAAGAGAGGTTGGAAAACCAAAAATCAGTGGTTACTTGTCAGCAACTGTGAAAAGCAAGCCTGAAACCAATATTTAAAAGGCAGAATATAAGGCCACCTAGATTTCACCCAGCTTTACATCTTTTCCGTTATCTTGTACTGGATGGGGAAGAACAGAAGCAAGACTTTTAAGATGTTATGGATAATTTTTATAGAAAATTTGGGGCACCCTGGTTATCACTATACCTATGTGTAAGGAACAAAGAAGCTGATAAATGATTACAAATCGAAAAAGCTAACTCTAGACCACTAACATTTTATCCTCAGGAGTTGATCTCCATGTATGAAGGAGTTGTCTTCATAACTCTTTTGGTTCCTTTTAAGATGGAGATATATTAATTTACACCCTGGATCTGTCATTAAAGAGCCAGACCAACAAAACAAAACAAAACAGCCAGAGCCATCACACAAAGACTAGTGGCAAACACTAAATATATAGTTACTTTAAGAAAATTAAGTGGGGATAAAAAGGAAAAAGTATACTATGTTACAGTAATATGTTCTGAAAACGTTGATATGGTACAACTACTGGTATTGAAAAAATAAGGGAGAAAAGGAAGAACAAATGAAAACACTTTTAATTGTTCCAATTATTCTATTGGTGTTATTCTTCTCTGACAGTTACATGTGTAAGGTAAATAAAGGACATGAATATTATGGGTTATTCTAATTTTACTATGCCCTATACCCTCGAAAACCAGGATTTTCAGTATAGAAGAACAGAGATTATAGTTGTAACAGAAACATTAGGTTAAAACCCTGTTAATAATTTTATTTAGCAGTATCGAAGAGACTTGTGATGTGTTTTATCTTCAAAAACATATAGATATTTCTTATCTCTCTCCTAGAAATAATGACCAGCCCAGTAGCAATGAGCAACCTTAAAGCTCAGACTACACTTTCAGAAACCCATTTCTCACTAAAAGAAACCAGGCTTGCTGGGGATATGGCCAATCCCAGGTCTGGGTCACGAATCATATAGGTTGAGCCTGTGATATTTTGTTATACAAGCTATTTAAATCTTCTAAAGTGATATAAAAAAGACTCAGAACCAATGACAATGCTTTAATGGTCAATAATAAGACAATTTGAACTTCGATAAAGTAATATTTATAGTGGACTGAAGCTCGTTAAATACGTTTATGCCCACAAGTTTATAATATTTGTACTTTAAAATACCTGGAAGAAGATGGGAAATAAGTTTATTATTTTGAAAACTGGCAAATAAAGGAGAAAAGGTCAAATATTTATTTTCCATCTTGTATATGAATGCTATCATTGGTTAATTAAGTAACAAATGTGGGAAGTATCTCTTTATAAAAATATTCTAACAAACAAATTAAAAAGAAATGATACCATTAGAATATTCCCCAACTTACAATGAATGAATAGATTTGGGCATTGAGTATCAATTTCATCTAATGTCACAAAAAAGGAAGAACAAGACGTTATTTGCCTTCTGATGAAAGAACAGATCATGAGGCCATGACCTAGAGTCTAGCCAAAGACATTGAACCTGAGTCTGTTCAAACCTTTGGATCCACGTGCCAATATCCAAAGGGCAGAGGAACATGCAATTACATTATGAGTGAACAGTCAACAAAATGTAGACTGCAAAAAACCTCTAGGCCCTAAGACCAGGCTGGTTTTTACCTTAATAGGTAAATATTAAGGAAAAGGAAGAGAAAAGGGGGAACTTGCAGATTAAAAAGAAATGTAAAATATATATCTAATAAAAGAATTAAAATGAATATTAAAATATAAAAATATGCACTTATATCTTTATTTTTGTCATAAAATAATAAAGAAATGCAAGGAAGTGATTACTGTCAAAATCAGGCTAATGATTCCTTTTGTGGGATTATAATTATGGCAGCCCACAGAGGGGACATGTGGGCAACTGGCAGAGTTCTAAAAGAGTGTTTCCTTACAATAATGCATTAGGCTATATATTTTGTATCTGGCTTTCAGCCTTTGTGTTTTATTTTGTAATTTTTTTTTTTTTTTGAGACAGAGCCTCAAGCTATCCCCCTGGGTAGAGTGCCATGGCATTACAGCTCATAGCAACCTCCAACTCCTGGGCTCAAGCGAGTCTCCTGCCTCCACCTCCCAAATAGCTGGGATTACAGGCAC
>CAUYQV010168188.1:0-15069 GCA_963574575.1 Galagoides demidoff | reverse complement strand
GGCATCACAGCTCATAGCAACCTCCAACTCCTGGGCTCAAGCGAGTCTCCTGCCTCCGCCTCCCAAGTAGCTGGGACCACAGGCGCCCGCCACAACGCCCGGCCATTTTTTGGTTGCAGCCATCATTGTTGTTTGGTGGGGTCAGGCTAGGGATTCGAACCTGCCACCTTAGGTGTACGTGGCTGGCGCCTTAGCTGATTGAGCCACAGGCGCCGAGCCCCACTCCAACCTTTCATCGTGTGATTAGGGCTACAGAATACATATGGAAGTCAAAATAAACTTATTGAAATGACCAGGTCCAAAGGGCACCATATAAATATCACATATCCCTACTGCTCAGTCCTATATGACAATAACCCTTGCAAGGCAACTTTAGTAACTCAGTTTCTTTGGTGGTGTTTCAAAGTTTAAAAAGCGCCTATACACCTCATTTTTAATTGATTCAAAAATTCTATTTTTTAAATTTTTCATATGCTTCAGAAATGTATGATATCTTAAAGTCAGTGTTGTACAACCACTGTCAGCCAGACATCACCAGCTACCTAGTTGCTATTTGCCTAAACTTTAATACACCAGCCTCAAAGTCTGCAGGGAAGGTCCCAGGGATGATCAGGGCACATTTTAAATACCCCTAGGGACTGAATATTTTGATAAGGGGGGAGGGGACAGAAGAATGGTGACTCGGGTAGGTTTAGCAACTCCCAAAGAGGATGTCCAGAGAAGGCAAACTAAATAAACGCAGAGCCAGCTCAGGAGTGCAACACTAATGGCTTTCAGCTCTTTGATGGATTCTTTTAAGAAGTGCTGTATCACTAGAACACACAGGACAGCTTATGTGGAAAAACACAACCATCAGCGACTCTGCATCAGAAAAGTGCTTTGGAAGAGTCAGAGTGTGAATGTAAAGATGTCTGTAATTTATTTCTCTTATGTTTCCATTTGCCATGTGCATAAAAGTGATCTGTTATGAAACCTATGTCTATATTAGACTGAAACAGCCCTTTCAATGTGCATGAAATGGAAAATCCCACATGATAAGAAAGCATTGTGTCATAGTTTGGCCGTGGTTTTCTTTCTTAGCAATGGCACATCTTATAGACAATGGCTCTTAGATCATGGACTATTATGTGTCATTTGGCCACTGGGAAGTAGAAGGCTCTTTGTCCTCTGGTGTGGCTCCCTGGTCCTCCTTTTAATGTGGTGTGGATCTGGATGGACTCAGTGGAGGGGATATATCAATTTCTTGCTTGCTTGGGCCCACAGAACATTCCTTACTTCTCCGACTTGGGACACTCACGATAGCCACCTACATTAAGATCTAGGTTGATAAATGCTTACAAAAATCACCATGCCTTGTAAGAAGCCAGGCTCAGAGATGGGAGAGTGAAACATCTGCCAAAGTACAACACATGTGCCAATGTTCCCAAGGCGGCCTGGGTGGGAAACACCAAGCAGTTCACTACTTGGCCGGCGGCCTTGAGAAATGTAGAAAAACTACGTGACATGGAAGAGTTGCGATCAAAGCTTGTGGAGACCACATTTAGTGGGACCGTGATGGGTTTTCCCTGGGCGCTGATGCAGTATCAGCAGTGGGACTCCAACATGCCAGCCCTTATTAAGTTCCTCCTCCTTTTCCTGGGTGTTATAAGACATGAGTGTGAGGGGTCTGTCTAGTAACTCTTGCTGTAAAATTGGGCAGGAAAAGGAGGGATTGTCCAATTATGAATGTGTCTATTAAGGACCAATATGCTGAAGTGAGATTAGAGGGGAATACTTCCAAAGAGAGATAAACCCATGAAGGAAGTGAAATGTAATAGGTGCAGCATCGTAAAACAAAAATCAAGTAGTTAGTCTCTGGGCAACACTACTGAGGTCCAAATTTCACTTTGGGAAGGATTTGGGGGAACATAAAAATTAGGTCCTGTCACGTATGGAGTAGGAGATGTCTGGGAATTAAAGAGCTCCTTGAGAAAGGGACAGGATTCCCCGAAATGTCGGTGGGGAAGTGTAAGAGACAAAGTAGCCTGCCTTCTGTTCCTTTTGAGTGGTCCTCAAACTTGAGCCTGCATCAGAGTTACCTGGGGGTTAATAGAACACAGACTGCTGGCCCCACTTCTGAGTCTCTGAGTGATGGGGTGAGAGAATTCACATTGCTGATCCAGGGACCACACTTTGAGAACAGTCACCCAGAATACTCTGTTGGTTAACACAGAGTGGGAGGCAGAACACAGATACCTCCCGGGCACAAACATCCCCAGCTTTCTTAGTATCTGACTTGAAAACTTATTTATGGTTCACTTGGGTCCAACTTTTATAGGCAGTGATGAAATCTCAAGAGAAGAAAAGAAGACAAGTACCTATCTTGACTCTCTAGGACTTACTCCCTGTGTCATACAGTATTTCCATACATAGGAGACATTAGTATTTTTTTTAACTTTATTTATTTGAGGCAGAGTCTCACTGTGTCGGCCTCTGTAGAGTACTGTGCTGTCACAGTTCACAGCAACCTCAAACTCTTGGGCTTAAGTGATTCTCTTGCCTCAGCCTCCCAAGTAGCTGGGACCACAGGCACCCACCACAATGCCCGCATATTTTTTTGTTGTATTTCATTGTTGTTTGGCAGGCCCAGGCTGGGTTCAAACCCACCAGCCTTGGTATGTGGCTGGCCCCCTAGCTGCTGAGCTACAGGCGCCGAGCTAGGAGATGTTAGTGTTAATAGAACCTTTCTCTTGAAGGGCAAAGAGAAAAACACATCAGGAGAAGGCCCAGGCCCACGTGTCCTTGGCATTAACCAAAAATTAAGACATGGGGCACCCAGAAGAGATATTACAGAATAGTTCCTATGATTCATAGCAATCTTGATATTGTCAAGGTGCTGGCAGTGCTCATTTTTGAATGTCAAACTCCTGCTCTTGGGCAGTCTGCTCTGGGCTTCCCTGGAAGGCTGCTAGTGGCTATTACAAGGACAAGACTGTCATTGGTTTAGATAAATTCTTCTTCCTATGAACACTTCAAGGACTTCTGCTTCTCAGTGAGCCAGGCTAGAATTTTTGGCCTGGTAATTTAATGAATTTTCAACTATTCTATTCTGAGAAACCCATTACAACCCTTAAAGATTATCGAACACCCCATGGGGCTTTTGTTCATGTGGGTGTCGCTTCTCAATATTTACCATATATTAGAAATACAGACCGAGGAATTTTAAAATATATATATCTAAAAATAACTACAATAATAACACATGTTACTACATGTTCAAACATTTGAACACATTTTTAGATTTAAAAATTTCAAAGCAAAAAGGAATCAGGAGACAAGTGGCACTGTTTTACATATTAGCAAGTCTCTTTAATGTCTGGAATAATAAAAGACAACTGGATTGTCATCCACTGCAAGAGCTGGGGAAGAGAGGAACCTTTGCGTGTTTTTTTCAGTAATTAGAGATATTCGCCTTGGTTATTCCATCAAAATTCAACAAGTGGCTGTTTCTCTTTTTTTATTTCAAATTCATGTGAGGGTACAAATGTTTAAGTTACGTTGTTCTCACTTCCAAGGTAATGTTCAAGTTGTAGCTGAGCCCTTCCCCCAGGGGGCGCGCTGAACACCCCCACATGGTGCACATTGAGTGAGTTCCCGCCAATTGCCCTCTCTCCTTCTACCAATCTCCTTCCTTCTCTCTCCTCTCCCCGCCTCTTGCTAGACTATATTTGTGTTTTATTGTTCATGTGGGCATGTAATTGTATATTGGTTTCATATTAGTATGGACTATATTGGATTTCTTTTTTCCATTCTTGAGATACTTTACTAAGAAGATTGTGTTTCAACTCCATCCGGGTAAACATACAAGATGCAAAGTCTCCATCTTTTCTTATAGCTGACCGGTACTCCATGGTATACATATGAAGGGTCTTTTTTTTTTTTTTTTTGCAGTTTATGGCCGGGGCTGGGTTTAAACTGCCACCTCCAGCATATGGGGCTGGTGCCAGAGCCACAGACGCCGCCCTGAAGTGGCTGTTTCTTCAAGGCCAGTCACAACGTGGTATCTAAAACCATGGCCATGAACTCTTCACAGCCTGCTACATTAAAGTTTATGGGTTGCTGCACTTGGAACAGATCTTTTCTCATCGTTCATGTTTAAGATGTAATAAAGTTAATAATATTTACTGCTTTGTATGGGGTGTCCTGAAGTGAGAGGTTTTTCTTCCTCTAAGTATGTGGTGGTAAAACATAGTGACCACCAGTAAACTCTGGTGCCACTGCGTTGGTTTGTGCCAAGACATTAGCAGTTTTACGCACTGCTTCTTTATGAATGTCAGCACGGTGGAAAAGGTAAACATTTTACTCTCATTAGGAAAATAGTTGTGACTCCACGGAATCCCTGAAGGGACTCAGCCCCCCTCGGAGGTTCCCAGACCACACCTTGGAGCAACTATGGTAGAGGAATGAGGTGACCGTCGTTTTCTCCATCTTTATCTTGCTGTGTCCTGAATCCCTTCATCTGTTGGTGTGATTGTTAAAGGCCATCCCAAGATAACATTAAAATGCTTCCAATTTATTCACAACGTCTAATTACAAGGCCAAAACAAATCAGTGAAAAAAAAATTGCGAAGTCTCTTAAATGTAATAAAAATAGTAATCAGTAACTCAATGAAGAGTTACTCTCCCAGCAGCCAGACCACTCATAGAGTACAGTTCTGGAATACACAGAAAAACATAGGTTTTAATCTGCTGTCAATTTATAGAAACTGTGATGAGACATGTTTTGAAAATAGAAAGCAATGGTGTCCATCGTGTTGGTGTTTCTTCTTGGTGGAAGGAGTAGGCACAGTGGGAGCTCCTGGGAACCCCCAAATTCTGGGCAGCCTGTGTCGGGAGAGGACTGGAGTGACATCCTGGGGGAATGGGTAGGTGTGAGGATGACTCAGATGGAGGGAGCACTCACCCCTCTCCCTCCACCTTAGCCAAACCCTGGGTTGTGTGCCCCTCCCCAGCCACATGCTGCACCTGCTGAACCAGGTCTGGCCAATCCGGACTCCCAAAAGATCTGGGGCAGCATAGCCCTGCTCCCCAGCCTCAGACTGGAGTTGACACCCAGCACTTCCTTGGTCTCAGCCTTGACCCCACTCCCTGGACTGTGGGGTATCCTGGTACAAATGCTCTGTCAGTATCCCAGGACAAAGTACTTCCAACCACAAATTCCCAGGGCCAGAGAGATTGCTCTGGAGCCTCCTAATACCCAGAGAGCATGTCTGCAGGGTGGACACATCTCATGCATTGCAGTGAGGGATGCAGATACATGGAGTCTCCTCTGAGGCTGGGCTCCATGGCTCCCACCTGTAATCCCAGCACTCTGGGAGGCCAAGGTGGGCAGATCCCTTGAAGTCAGGAATTTGAGATCGGCCTGAGGAAGAGCAAGACCCCGTCTCTACTAAAACTAGAAAAATTAGACGAGTGTTGGGGCAAGCACCTGTAGTCTCAGCTACTCAGGAGACTGAGGCAAGAGGATCACTTGAACCCAGGAGTTTGAGGATGCTGTGGGCCAGGCTGATGCCCCTACATTCTAGCTCAGTGAAACAGGGTGAGACTCTGTCTCAAAAAGAAAGTCTCCTCTCCGAGATTGTGTTGGCACCACCCGTGCTGCTGTTCCTTAGAAGGAAACTCAGGCTGTCTAGTGTAGTTCCCCATCAACTCACCCCAATGAAAACAGAAGTGGCCATCACAGCCTTTTTGGAGGGTTAAACTCAGTGCTTGATAATTCAAACAAAGGTTGAAGCGAGCAGAAGAGAAACTTTTGTAGAAACATGAGAATCATTCATGACAGAAGCATGACCCTCCCGGGACTTGCGAAGGAATCCCAGATACCACCAAGCCAGGCTCCATGGGGGCAGAGATGTCTCTCTCCATCCTTCATTTTCAGCGTCTACCCAAATATTCAGCACATAGAAAGTGCTCAATAAATACTGAGCATGTACAGGAGTGAATTAATGAATCATTTGAAGCATAGCAAGGAAATCTTGGACATGAGGAGGGAACTCCTTTAGATAATCCTTTCGTCTTCCCTCCCTCCCTCCTCCCTTCCTTCTTTCTTTCTTTCATTCTTTCTTTCTTTTTCATTATTCATAAACCTTTAATACTCCAGAGTTACCACAACAGTGCTGTGGGAAATAAATGGAAAGAATTCATCTCCATTTTGGGGGCCAAAGCTTTGTAGAAGAGTGGGATTCTTCTAAGCAGCCTAAAATAAATTATGATGTATTTATTTTATTATTAGCTTCCTAAAATAGGAAGATGATTTTCGGGAAGGCAGGTGTCAGGATTCCCAGGGCCCAGCTGTCCCTCCTCAGGAAGCCTTCCTTCCTTAATTCAATTTCTTTTAAAAAGTCAAGAGTTTTGCCCTGTCGTGTTGTCTGTGACTAATTTGGCCCAGTTGCTTCCCACAGTTCAGCACGAACTGAAGACCTGCTGGGGACAGCGTCTGTCAAGCACAGACCTGGCATCGACCCAAAGCTCTGCTGCTGATGTCTCATTGCAGGACATCAGGGCATTGTCCCCACTGGGCCATCAACTTCAAGATGTGGGTGGAAGAGATGGAACCAACTGAGTGACAGGAGCCCAAGCTTGTGGCCACTTTGGACATATGACCCACAAGTGCGTGCTGCGGACATCACCATCGCAAGGTGATGTCACTGTCCCTGGGGTACCATGCTAATAATACAGGTATCCGTTAAGTGCAGATCAGTTCGAGCCATCTGACACCCACTGGTTTTAGTTAACTTAAAAGCCATTCAGTTGATCCTCCAGTGGGCACATATTTTGCAGAGAAGGGCCCCACACAAAGGGAGGGTGAGCTGTCCCTTGTCACTGACTGAGCAGGAGTTCCGGGAGCTCTCAGGCCTAATTCAGTTCCATCGTCGGGTTTGCTACATTTAGAGACCTACAAAGGCAACCTGTATTTTTATCTTTCTCTGAGAAATTGGTGGTTGTGGCTGGCATTTGGAAACATGATTTTTTTTTTGAGTTTTTTTATTGAGTTGCTTTGCTACTCAATATATAATAATATATTCTAAAATTTTATGTCAGATTTAATTAGAAACAAATTTCATACCATCTTCATCCACTTGATTTCACCCTCTGGACTCCCACTGGTACATTTTGTCATAGATCTTTTTCTCAAGCCCAACAAAATCTCCCAACACAGTGGAAGCAAAGAATGTGGGCTTTGGAGCTGGACAGACCCATTTGAACCCTGCTTTAAGCCATGCCTTAAGCAGGCTACTTAACCATGTGGGCCTTCACTTGCCCATCTGTATAATGGGTATGGTAGAACCCGCTCTGAGAGCAGCTATAGGGACTAATGGTCCTCTGTGCAGCGCACCCAGCCAAGTGCCTGCCACATAGTAAGAGCTCAAAAAATAATAAAAACTACTTTTGAAAATAAACATTAACCATTTTGACATACTTATGCCAACCCTCATGACATACTTTGAATCTCAAAGGTACCTCTACCTTTAAGATGTTCTGTTTCCTATTGGAGCAGATGATGGTCATGTATCCTGATGGGAGCTCAGGAGACATGACCCCTTGCCTGCCTCCTTAGTGTGACCACACCTGGAGCTGTTAGAAGCAGTCTGGTCACACTGCATCTCTGTGGGTGACAGGCCACTTGGGACCTGGGGATTCTCTCGTAAAATATGCCTTCTCTGAGGAGTCATGTTGCCCCTCACCAGATCAGCCCTGCAGGGGATGTGCTAAGGGCCCCTTCCATCTACCTAGAGCACCATGCTTCTACAAAGAAGGCCTCAGACTCTGTGCATGTGTGTGTGTGAGGGGTATGTGTTGTGTGTATATTCATGTGTGTTGTGTGGTTTGTTTATGCATGATGTGTGTGATGAGTGGCTGGCAAGTGTATGTTGTGTGTGTGTGATGCACGTTTGTGTATAGTATGTGTGGTGTGGTATACGTGCCTGAGCTCTGGTGTGTACATCTGCGGAATAAGATGTGTACATCGGCTGGGCGCGTGGCTCGCACCTGTAATCCTAGCACTGTGGGAGGCTGAAGCAGGTGGATTGCTTGAGCTCAGGAGTGGGAGACCACCCTGAGCAGACCCCGTCTCTACTAAAAGTGGAAAAACTAGCCCGGGTTGTGGTGGGCACCTGTAGTCCCAGCTATTTGGGAGGCTGAGGCAAAAAGATTGCTCAAGCCCAAGAGTTTGAGGTTGTTGTGAGTTATGATGACAGCGTGCCACTCTACCCAGGGTGACAGATGCGTCTGTCAGTGGTTTAGGGTGTGCGTGATCTGTGCATGGTGTGGTGTATGTGCATGATGTGTGGTGCAGGTGTGTGCATGGGATGTGTGTGTGCAGGTGTGTGTGTGTGTGTGTGAGAGAGAGAGAGAGAGAGAGAGAAAGTGCAGGCAGGTGTGATGCTTTTGGTTTTGCAAAGTGGGCCCATTTCCTGGCTTCCCCACCCCATGCCTGTGGACAGCGTCCCCCTCAGGTAGGCATCTGTCCATCCTTGCTTGAGTGCTCCAGTCCCTGGCACCTGTGCCTTCTGGATCTTAGATTAGCATCTTGGGGAGACGTAAGACTCTGCCTTGCCATGGGAAGAAGCTGGCTGCATTCCTTGCTTCAAAGCAAACCAGCATTTCCTGAGCAGCAAAGTAAGAGACCCACCCTTTTCCTGGCCTGTGTGTTTACTCCTTCCCCTGGCATCCAGGGACTTCAGCTGAGCTCTCACCACTATCCAGGCCTGAGGCCTCTCCTGCCTTCACTGCTCCCAGTAGCCGGTGGGCACTGCCATGCAGATTGAGGCAGGGTCTGCTGATGAACTTGCCCGTTCCCCTGCAGCTTCTCCAAAGTAAACATCCACAGGTCTGTGTGGGATCAACTGAACCTTTTGTGCCGCTCCACAGAGCACCATTCCTTCGCGGCATGGAGGGCCTTGCAGACCAACAGCTAGAATGTTCAACACCAAATGTCCTCTAGTTGGGCCCCAGCCTGACAATGCTGCCCTAGCAAACTGACTGTCAACACCGTGATAGACGTTTGTGGAATTAGACAAACTCAGCAGGGATCTGCCTCTCTCTCCTCTCCTGCCCTTGTTGGGCTTTGATCCACAGTTATTTTCAGGGCAGAAAGAGAGATCACAAAGAGGAAGTTTTAAAATGAAGATGCCAGAACTAAATGCATGTGTCTGATGAATCCCGGGTGGGCTCCTTCATTGATTCCAAGCCTGGTGACCTGGGTGTACATGCCCACAGCTGGAGACACCACCCACAGCCCAGAGTTCAGCAGCAAGTGGGGCTTTGGCCTCACCCCATTCCTTATGGCAACGGGACGTCGTGACTTTGCTCACTGTAGGACACATTAATTTGGCTGCAGCCTGAAATTGTTTTATAAGTGCCAATTGTGTGAAGATATCACTGCTGAATCTGGAGCTAGAAAACCACAGGCACAAAATCACAACTACCCCGAAAACTAGCAAAGGAACTTCCATCCCAAGACCGTGAGGTGAGGGGTGCTCTTCCTTCTCCCCCGTGGCCTTTTTGGTTTCCTCTGCCCCAATTCTGTCTTCTTCCTCACCTCCCTGGTTTCTTAACATCCCAACCTGTCACAGGCTTACGAACAAAGAGAGAACGGGAGAAAGGTGGCTTGTTTTGCCAGCTGCTAACAAGGAGATATTTTAAAATGGAATATGCTGGGTTGTGCTTATGGAAAAGGGCTTCAGAGCCTTGAACTGGAATTCCTGGGGGTCCTAAGGTTTTGTGGGATGGTGTTGGAGCCACAGCAATGTGGGAATCTGGGTACCCTGGGGGTGATGCAGTTACCAAAACACTGCGAAGAATCTCAGTACGGCACATTTGCCCTTTCAATTTGCGCTCCTGGAAAATTGCACCGCAGAGCTACAATGAGGTTCTCCGGGATTTCTACCACATCAGTGTCTATTACTTGTGTAATTGGTTCTCGCTGTTTTCATTTCTCAGTCGTGTAAGATTGCCCTGGATTTGAGGTTCCCTCGCCCATCCCATCTTATCAGGGGTGGGTGCACAGAGCTGGTGACCGATGAGGAGACCTGTCCTCGGTGTGAGCACGATGGCTCCTGTCATCCCTGGGGTCTGCCAGAGACGTAGTCTCCTCAACTCAAGCCCCGATTGTTAATATCACTGTGTGGATGGTGTGACTTACGCCTGGGTCTGCTCCCAGCTAATGTATTCTGGGCGCTTATGTGATAACCACTGTGTCTTTTATGTTGTGAAAATGGAACTCCACGGGTGCCTGCCAGCAAGTCTCCTAGGGAGAGAAAGAAAGCAGAGAGTGAATTTGATTTTTAGCTCTTACTGAAAAACTAAGAGTTAATAGTTTTTCTGGTTTTTCGCTATCAAGACCGACTATCCTTTCCACTGTGCCAAGTAGTTTGTGTCTGCTTTCTCATTTAACCTTCAGACAATCCCATAATACAGGTATTGCTGTTACCCCATTTTACAGATGAGGAAACTGAGGCTCAGAGAGGTTAAGTACTTTGTCTAAAGTCACACAGCTAGTTAACTGTAAGCTGAAACACAGCTAGGTCTGGGTCCAGAACCAGAGTATTTTATTCCCTCCTAGAACCGTAACACTGCAAGTGAACATTTATTTTGAGGACAGAGAGGTGATAGGACTGGCCTCTGTGTGCCTTCACTGGGACAATGCGTCTGACCATATTGGGCAGGGATTCCTTGTCCGCACTGGCTTTCAGGGCACCCATGAAATACCCCTGTTAAGCTGGCATCAACCACAAGGTGTGAGGGTCTGGTTTTTCTGGTGAGTATGTGTGTCAGCTGAGCCACAGGTCCCAGCCTCCCCTGGTGGACTCTTATGGGAAGCTTTTTTTTTTTTCTTTTGAGACTGTCTTGCCTTTTTGCTAGAGTACAGTGGTGACATCATAGCTCACTGTGGCCTCAAACTCCTGGGCTCAAGAAATCCTTCTGCATCAGCCTCTCAGGTAACTGGGACTACAAGCACTCAGTACCAGGCCTGGCAAATTGTTCTATTTTCTAAAAGCAATTTTTTTTTTTTTAAAGACAAAGTCTCACTCAGATTCCCTGAGTAGAGTGCCGTGGTATCATCATAGCTCACAGCAGCTTCAAATTCTTAGGCCCAAGCAACCCTCTTGTCTCAGCCTCCCAAGTAGTTGAGACTACAGGCACCCACCACAACCCAGGCTAGTATTTTTATTTTTAGTAAAGATGGGGTATTGCTTTGCTCAGGCTGGTCTCCAACTCTGGAGTTCAGGCGATCCACCCACCCTGGCCTACTAGAGTTCTAGGATTACCGGTGTGAGCCATTGCACTCAGCTTAATTTCTATATTTTTTAATAGAGATGGGGGTCTGGCTCTTGCTCAGCCTGGTCTCAAACTCCTGAGCTCAAGAAATCCTCCTGCCTCAGCCTTCCAGGGTGCCAGGATCACAGGCATGAGACACTGTGCCTGGCTTGCTGGAAGCATCACTTTGAATTTCAGGGAGTCTTTCCTACCCCTCAGGCAGAGCCTTGGACTTGGGGGCCCTCCAATGACAATACTAATACTGCCCTGCTGAGCAGACAGAAGGTGGAGAGGGTTTTCATTTTCCTGAAGTAAGAACTAAAAGATGAATTCTTCATGGGGCTTACCTAAGCAGTATCACTTCAGGCAAAATGAGGCTTACAGAGATAAAACCCCCAAATACCAAAGTGTTCCCAAGTTTCTTCTGAATTCATTTTCTTTTGAATTTCAGCAACAAACCCCTCAGAATTACACACAATCACAGCCGCTCTGGAACCAAGTGACTGTGGTTCCAAGTTAAGAGGAGGCTTGACTAAAACCTGGACATTCACTGCCCAAGGTCTCTTTCTAGAATTATCCAGAAAGACATGAAACCTACCATCCATTTTTCCATTTATCTTTGGTTAAGGAAAACTGTACTTAATCACTGGGGGAGAAAAGTTGTTTTTAATCCTTGCTTCTTGTTTTCCCATGCCCGCCCCATCCTGAAAATGGCCTTCCCCTAGAAGATTAAGGCCCCCTCTGGACAATTACCAAGATAAGAGTATGCTGTTCTTTGGCTTAACTTGCCTGATTGCACCTGAAACTGGATGAGAACTGGATGAGAGCACCTGGTAACAATGGGGAAATACAGGACCTCTGTAACTGACCACCTCCTTAAGTTGACCTGATTTTCATAGACCAGACATATACCACATACCTCCCCACCCGACCTAATTTTCACAAACTGGACATGCATTCCATTCATCAGTACAATAGGCCTAGTTCCTTATGCTGACCACCTCTGTCTATTGACCAGTTTGTTAGAGTCTCTTGGGTGTCAACTTACAGAGATTCTACCGTGTGTCTGGATGTCCTTTGATGGCCTGGAGTAGCAGGGATATTGGTTTGCTGGAAAGTAAGAAATTGATTTTAGCCTTGAACTGCCTTAAATCCTTGCCAGAACAAGAAAGTCGAAGGCAAATTCATAAAGGATTTGAACCCTGGTTCACAACCAGAAATGGATCCTGTGCTGGACAGAGAAAGCTACTTGGAAACATCCTGCTACCGAAAGAATTCCTTTCTTCAATCACAAGTTTTAAAATGTACAAAGAATAGAAAATAGTCATCTGTGACCATATGGAGGCCTGAAGTGTCTTTCAGGCACAGAAAGACAAAAACTGCACGCTCTTTGCTACAGGTAGAACCTAAAAAAGTTGAGCCCACAGAAGCTGAGAGTAGAAGGGCTGTTACCACTGGACAGAAGCAGGGGCAATTTGAGGACATGTTGGGAAAAAGGATACAATTATTACCCTTAGTCAGGAGGAATTAGTCAGGAGAGCTATTGTCTAACACAGCAACTATAGTTAATAACAATGTATTGGATACTTGAAAATTGCTAACACAGTAGTTTTATGTGTTTTCACCATAAGAAAATAAGTAGGCAAGGTGCTGGCGTGTTAATTAGCTTGATTGAATCATTTTACGATAGATACATCTGTCAAAATATCGCATTGTATACAGAATATATATACAATTTATATTGGTCAATTAAATCTTAATAGAGCTCAAAGAAAGAACCTAGTTCAAATAACTCACTTGAACTTCACATTCTTGCCTCCTAGAAGCATGGCGAGTCAGCAATAGGAAAGGGATTGCTTATTTAGAACCAAAATGAAGGTACAAGTTCTCACGGCAGGGACAGAAATCAATGCTGGGACCCAAACTTGGTCCTGCCCTCATCCACGTGTGGCCTTGAACAAGTGACTTAACCCTCTGTGGGCCTCGGCTTCCTTACCTGGAAGGTGTAGGGAATAACTTGCCTTGTGGCTAGGGTTCTAAATCCCTGTGATCATAAAAATCCCCTTTTTCATCTTGTAGGACCTCAGAGCCTGAATTGCAAGACTGTTAAGCACGCAATCCACCCCCACCCCCTCTTTTCTCGTCCCTGCTGGAATTCTACCATTCCAGACACGTGTGTTCCCTTCGTCTTAAAGATCTCGAAGAAAGGGGAGTCCACCTACATCTCGGTCATTTGATGGGTCACAACCCTTCTAGGCAGAAAGTTTTCCTTATTAGCAAATTGACCTCTCTTCTAAAACTTAAAGCCATTTGCTCCCACTTAAGCCAGGCTGAGATAGAGAAATGATTTTTCTCCTTAAACTAACTCTCCTCTATTTAAATGCTCTATTAAATCCCTTTTCTGGCTTGTCTTCTGGAAAGAATTGGAATCATTTAACTTTTCACTGGGGCTCCTTCCTATTCCCGGCTTGAATTGTTCTTGTCTAGTTGTTTTCTATAACATCACTCTTAAAAACCAAAGCCCCAAATGAGAGGAGTTAATTATGAAATGCCTCCTGATGGCCCTGGAGAGACACAGAGAGAGAGAAGACGACATCACGCCTGCCCATCACATTCCTGTTCTTGGTGTTGTAAGTAATTTCATGGCCATGATCAAAGACACTAATAACAAGTTGGAATATATTCTTCTTAGTAAAGTATCTCAAGAATGGAAGAAAAGTATCCAATACACACGTGAAACCAATATATCAATACACACTTATACAAATGATAAAATACAAATATAGTCTACGAGGGAGAGGGGAGAGGAAGAAGAGGGGAGGGGAAGAGGAGGGTGATTGGCGGGAGAAGGGAGGGCATTTGGTGGGAACTCGCCTACTGTGCACAATGCAAGGATATATTTCAAAATAGCTAGGAGTAAATTATAAATGTCTTACCACAAAAAATAAGTGAAGTGATGGTTATGTTAATCAGTTTGATTTAAGCATTCCACACTGTATATCAGATCATCACACTGTACCCCATAAATGTATACACTTGTGATTGAATTAAAAATTAAATTAAAAATAAAAATATTTTTAAAAGATGCTGGTAAGTGGCTCCCACATCTTAACTAAGGGAATGTTTCTTGACCTTCTTTTGTATCCCATCATTTCATTCCACTTGTCACTCTCCATTTCTGGATATTTTTATGTTTTTGAGTCTCTCCAAGGTGCTATACCCTATACCCACGTACATCTCAATTTGTTGTAGTTGTCATTGTTGCTTGGCAGGCCACGGGGCCGGTTTTGAACCTGCCAGCTCTGATGTACCGTGTTTACCCCCAAATAAGACCTACCCCTAAAATAAGCCCTAGCAGGATTTCTATGCATTTGTTAACTATAAGCCCTACCTGATAATAAGACCTACTGATGGGCATGGCTATCTGCATAGCCATGCCATGCATTTCAGCGCCGAGTGGTAAGGAAGACTGGAATACCTTTTATCTGCCACAGCTCCTTTCTCGGAGCTGTTCGCACTTGCGCAGATGCATGGGTGGTAACCATGGTCTCAGGCATCCTATTGTGCACGTGTGAATGGCTGGGGAAAGGAGTTCACGCATCACTAGTGACAGTTCCACCAACAAGGTCAGCTCCCCCTGTCAGGTTCCAGAAGAAGATGACTTAACTGTATTTGAATAAATGTAGATTGTTGTATTATACTTAATAAAAATAAGACATCCCCTGAAAATAAGCCTTAGTGTGTCTTCTTGAGAAAAAATAAATATAAGAC
>CAUYQV010168182.1:0-22883 GCA_963574575.1 Galagoides demidoff | reverse complement strand
TGGTCTTCTTTTTTTTTTGAGCCGGAGCCTCAAGCTATCCCCCTGGGTAGAGTGCCATAGCAACCTCCAACTCCTGGGCTCAAGCGAGTCTCCTGCCTCCGCCTCCCAAGTAGCTGGGACCACAGGCGCCCGCCACAACGCCCGGCCATTTTTTGGTTGCAGCTGTCATTGTTGTTTGGCGGCCTGGGCTGGGGATTCGAACCTGCCACCTTAGGTAGGCTTGGAGATGCCTCTACCTAAGGCATTAGCGTTAGTAAGGAAAAGGAAGTGCTCTTATCCCTGGGGACCAACTGCTCAGATCAGATGAAAGTAGAACACTCAACTCCTGAACATTCCTTTAGAAGAAACTCATTTAAAAACATGGCAGTAATTTTAGTTAACTTATAGATTGGAGGTAAATCAGGAGAACTGTCAGACTTAACTTCACCAGCTCTGGTCCTTGACCTGAAATTACCAATGCATGTGTAATAACAAGAAAGTGAACTGGGTGTCTAGGCACCATGATGGCAGGTGGAGGAGAAGTAGTTGGGCTGGATAAGCCCTTAAAAAAACAGCTTCCACTCTCAGATACACATTTAAAGATATAATTTGAAAAATAAATAATGGTATAAAAGAAAAGGAGAAATTATGTAAAATTAATTCTGTCTTATCTTTTCTGGGAAAAACATTCTCTTGATTTCTTTTTTTTTTTTTTTTTTAGCAGAGTCTTACTGTCACCCTGGGTAGAGTGCTATGGTGTCAGAGCTCACAACAACCTCAACAACAACCTCAAACTCTTGAGCTCAAGTGATCCTCTTGCCTCAGACTTCCTGAGTAGCTGGGACTACAAGTGTTACCACCATGTCCAGCTAGTTTCTCTATTTTTTTTTTATTTAAAAATTTTTTTTTATTATATCATAGCAGTGTACATTAATACTATCATGGGGTACAGTGTACTGTTTCTGTATACAATTTGAAATACTTTCATCCAATAGTTTCTCTATTTTTAGTAGAGACAGGCTCTCACTCTTGTTCACACTGCTCTCAAACTCCTGAGCTCTAACAACCCCACCACCACCACCACCAACCTCCAATCACACCTGTTGGAGGATTACAGGTGTGAGCCACCGTGCCTGGCCCATTTACTTAATGTTATATATGAGGACATATTTCTAAATTTTGATGAGGTCTTGGAAGTACAGCTATAGCTTCTTACAAAACCCTTCTTTCTGCAGCAGATGACTCTGTTTCTTGTTCTTCCTTTCTGGGTGTTGGCTTCTCTGTCTTTGTGTCCCTTTTCTCTGTTACCCCTTCCCCCCATCCCTAGGTCACCTCTTCCCCCCATTCCTGTCCTGGTGCTGCTTTCCTTGGCAAGCACACCTTCTTACTTCATGAGCTTGGGTGAGGCAACTAGCAAGGTGTCATTCATGTGGAGTGTGGTCAATAGATTTTTTTTTTTTTTGAGACGGAGCCTCAAGCTATCCCCCTGGGTAGAGTGCTATGGCATCACAGCTCACAGCAACCTCCAACCTCTGGACTCAAGCGAGTCTCCTGCCTCTGCCTCCCAAGTAGCTGGGACCACAGGCGCCCGCCACAATGCCCGGCCATTTTTTTTTTTTGGTTGCAGCCGTCATTGTTGTTTGGCGGGCCCGGGCTGGGGATTCGAACGTGCCACCTTAGGTGTACGTGGCTGGCACCTTAGCCGATTGAGCCACAGGCGCCAAGCCAATAGATTTTTTTTTAATGTAAAAAATCATAAACTAGTTATGTGTTCGCTTCATAAATTGATGATTATTGTTGAGCTACTAAGCCTAATTTTACACACAAAAATATTCCTGTTCACTTAAGAATGTATTTGATGAAGCAGTAAAACTTATTTTTGTGAAATCTCATCTCTTGAGTACATGCCTTTTGTATGTTCCAAAATTGCATCGTGGAAAGAGAAGAGGGCCTTCAGAGAAAAACACATACTGAAGATACTGGCCTACCCTCAACTAAAAAACTCAGGTGTGTTTTTGTGGACTCCTGATACTGACTGAGTTCTTCTCCCTGGGCTCACGAATAATATTGTAGGCTTACTTCAACCAGTCAACGTAAGCCCGTTCATGGCTACGTTCATGGCCAAAATGGTTGTTAAAGAGAGTCCCAACATCTGAGGGTAATGCTGGAAAGACGATTTAGTGTGCCCTCCCAGTGCCTGTCTCTTGGTATTTCTGTCCTAGGCAGACTCTCCCATGGGATCAATCCAAACTGGGGGCATTGCAAAGGTCTGAACCTCCACTAAACTCTTATCTTGAGGCTGTGTGTCCAAAGCAATTGTAATTTCACATCCTCTATCCCATAGTTCTATAGATACATTAATGTTTATTGGACCAGCCATCCTAGTCTGGTTTTGGATGACTATTCTATAAGGCATCTCAAGTAAAAATGCTCCTTACTTTTGATCTTGGTTTATTTATTTTATAAATACTTACAAATAATTTAACATTAAGCTAATATCATTATTAAGTTAGTAGGTTGCTGAAGGTTCAAACGTTTAACATATATTCTAAAATGTCGGCTGTTGGAGACTTTACATCTTTTGTATTAACCTGGAAGGAGGTGGAACACATTCTTAGTAAAGCATCACAAGAATGGACAAGCAAGAATCTAATGTACTCAATTCTAATAAGAAAGCAGCAGACGAGCTAATACAAGGGGTGGGATAGGGGAATGAGGGAGCTGGGAGAGGGAGGAGGGAGGAGGATGGGAGGTCACAGGTGCATGGCACACCTCTTGGAGGCGGGACACAATTATAGGAGGGACTTTATCTAACAAAGGCAATCAGTGTAAACTAATTCTTTGTACCCTCAATGAAACCCAAACAATAAAAATAAAATAAAATAAAATGCCAGCTATTTAGAACCCTCATGGAATAAACTCAATATAATTTTTCTTCATGGTATCCCTTTCTTTGTTGCTTCCCCCTTTCTTCCTCCTCTTCTTTTTTTCCTTTTTCCCCTCCATCTTTCCTTCCCTCCCTGCCTTCCTCCTTTTGTTTTTGTTTTCTTGTGTTTCATTTCCCAGGACTAGGTGGAGAGACTTTTCCTCATATGCACTTTCTAAGTGTTTGGATTTTTAATCAAGGCATATACTGGTGGTGCCAAACAATTATACACATTTTAAGAGATCTTGTTGGAAGTAAAATTAATCATTTTCAAATAGTGTACCAACTGTAGGTAAAAGGAATGTGTGTAGCATGTCTAAGTATACTTGACCAGTCACAATACCTTCAATTCAACCTTGAAAAGTAATTATGTAGATAACAGCTCTTAAAATATGCATACATTTTTTGGCACCCTCTGTATATATTTTTTCCCAATAAAAAAGTTAGCCAAGACAGCATTTTACACCCTTCTTGTTTTTTTTTTTTTATTTATTTTTATTTTTTTTTGAGATGGAGCCTCAAGCTATCCCCCTGGGTAGAGTGCCATGGCATCACAGCTCATAGCAACCTCCAACTCCTGAGCTCAAGCGAGTCTCCTGCCCCCACCTCCCAAGTAGCTGGGACCACAGGCGCCCGCCACAATGCCCGGCCATTTTCTTGGTTGCAGCCATCATTGTTGTTTGGCGGGCCGGGGCTGGGGATTTGAACCCACCACCTTAGGTGTATGTGGCTGGTGCCTTAGCCAATTGAGCCACAGGCGCCAAGCCCTTGTTTTTATTTTTAAAGTATTTTATTTTTTCTCTATTATAATACCAGCCTTACCAGAGTAAAACATAGGAATAGCTTCCCGAGGTAAATGGGGAGAAGGAAAGGGAGAGATTCAAAAGAAGCTGAATGACTTTGTTAGTGTAACAGGATCATGAAATTTTCTTGGCCTTTTTTGTAAACTCAAAATGTAAACATCTTCCCACATGATTAAGTATTCTTCTTCAACACAAGTTTTAAAGGTTGTACAGGAACCCTAAGTTAGTTTAATAACTTTATTATGTTAAACATTTGGGTAATACTTGATTCTTCAGTATTGCAAATAGTACTGCATAATAATTTTAGTTACACTATGCATAACAACTCTTAGCTACTTTAAATATATTTTCTCCAAGGAAAATAAATATATTCCTCAAAATTAAATAATCACAGAGTGTACACATCATAGAGTCTTTGAGATATGTTACTCTCGATGTGTAATTTCAATTTTAATCTTGATAAACACAAAGAAATCTTCCCCATGTTTGTTGACAAGTTTGATTTGCTGTTTTGGAATTTTCTGCTCAGCGTCTTCTCCTGTATATCTGTTAGCATCTTAATATCTGCAATAGTTTGAGATCTCCTTGTCTATCTTTTATAATCATTCTCTTGCATGATATTTGCATTTGAATGTTAGTTATATTTATATATATTTTTGACACATAAAAGTTTTAAGATTTAAACTAATCAAATCTATCCATTTGATTTTTTTTCTGAAGAATGACCTTTTCCATATAGAACTTTGACAATTATTTCATATTTCCTTCTAATAAAAAAGCCCTTTAAAGATAAAATTTACATATTTTGCAGAATTGCAGGAAAAGTACATATCTTAAATGGATCATCCAATGAGTTTTGACAAATGACACATGCACGTAGCTATCAGGATACAGAAATTTAAAGGATATGAGTTTCTTTTTCAGGTGATAGTTGCATCTATCTATGAATATATTTAACAACGTGGAATAAAATATTGTTATATCTAAAAAATCTGTTTTTTTTCCCCAGCCAATCCTCCCTACCACTCTACCCAGAGGCAATCATGGTGTTTAGTTTTTTCATCATAGATGAGTTTTGCCTGTTTCGGATCTATCTGAATGGACTCATGGCATGAATTCTTGTTTAAGGTTTCTTTCATTCAGCATAATGTTTTCAAAATTCATTCATACAGATTACTTCAGGAATTTGTCTCTTTTTGGTGCTAAAAGTAAGCTTTCCTTATAGTATGTCTACATGACAGCTTGTTTATTCATTACTCTATTGAGAAACAACGTGGGCTATTCCCAGTTTAAAGCCATCATGAATGGCTCGGCGCCTGTGGCTCAATCGGCTAAGGCGCCAGCCACGTACACCTTATAAGGTGGCGGGTTCGAATCCCCAGCCCGGGCCCGCCAAACAACAATGATGGCTGCAACCAAAAAAATGGCCGGGCGTTGTGGCGGGCACCTGTGGTCCCAGCTACTTGGGAGGTGGAGGCAGGAGACTCGCTTGAGCCCAGAAGTTGGAGATTGCTATGAGCTGTGATGCCATGGCACTCTACCCAGGGGGATAGCTTGAGGGTCCGTCTCAAAAAAAAAAAAAAAAATAAAAAATAAAGCCATCATGAATAAAGATTTATTATTCTTATAAATGTCCTTTTATAGACAAATTCTTGCTTTCATTTTTTTCTTGGGTAAATATCTTGGGGTGGAATTGCTGGGGCATAGGATAAATGCATGTTTACTTTTATAAGAAACTGTCAGATTTTTTTCCAAGGTGGTTGTATCATTTTATACTCTGAGCAACAATGCATAAAAATTTCAGCTGCTCCATGAACATTTGGTGCTGTTATTTTTTATTTTAGCCATTCTGTTAAGTGTGCAGCAGTAGTTTATTGTAATTTTAGTTTGCATTTCCTTCATAATTAAAGTTATGAACTTTTTTAACATGCCTCTAGTTTTTCTTTAGTTTTATTTTAATGTTTATGTATTTTACATTGAACTGCTTCTCTATATTCATCTAAAGTTATTTTATTATGATTTGAGGTAAGTCTCTAAGTTTAGTTTTTCTAAATAATCAATTAACCCAGGTCAATTTATTAAATAATGATTTCATTCTCTACTGATTTGTGATCCTTTCTTTACCACAGAATAAATTTTTATACATAATGTGGTCTTAGAATATCTATTCTATGCCATTGATTTGTACATTTGTGTATTTGTTCTCTTGTCATTTCCACACTGTTTTATTGACATTTGCTTTTAAAATGATTTAAGAGTTAGTAGGGACACTGTTTTATCATTTCTTTTCATGTTTAACATTTTCTTTGCTGTTCATACCTATTCTTTCACTGAACATTAAAATGATAAAAAGATTCCCAATGTCATCATTGTTGATTTTTGCTATTGTAATTTTATCTTTTTAAAAATAATATTTTCTAACTGAATAGTATTTCCATTTAGAACCTCTTTTAATATATTAAAATGTAAATATGTAAATTTACATAAATATGTAAATGTAAATATGTAAAATTTCAACATAGGACATTTCCATAGAAAATTTCAACATAGAAAATTTCTATATAAAATTTCTACAAAGAAAATTTCTGTATAGAAAAGCTACTGGCTTTTGTGTTTCTTTTTCGTATTTAGCAGGGTTTTTTTTCAATTCATATATCAATTCTAATAATTTTTAGTTGAATTGTTCTTCTTAGGTTCCAGGAATGTAATTATATCATCTACAAATAATTACGACTATGTTTAGTCTTTTCCAATGTTTATGCATCTTATTTTATAAGGGCCCTAGTTCATTGGTTAGAACTTCCAGATCAAAATTAAATAAAAAGGGCAAAAAGCTATATCTACTTTGTTCCTAATTTTGTATTGTCTTAGTATTTCATTTTTAGGGATGGTCTTCTCCTTATGTTAAGAGGAAGTTTTTTAATTTGTAATTATTTTTTGAATAAGGACTAGCTCTTGGATTTTGATATTTCTTTCTACTGAGAATTTGGATTTTCTTTTTTAACCTGTGGATATGATATATTACAATATTGGATTTTTCAAATATTAAAACTTAAAATCTTTTCATTCTAGGTTAAACTCTAGAATGGGTTATTTTGATACTATCTGTGTTTGAATTTTCTATGCTCATAATTTAGATAGGTTTATAATTTTTTTGAGCTGTCTTTTTCAGGGTTTACTCTCAGATTGTCTCTGTAAACTAAATTAGATAAGCTTCCCATACTTTTCAATGTTTTGAAACTGATGAAATGTGGTGATTACCTATTCCTTAAGATTTGCAAGTTTTTTTCCAATAAAGTTCTCTAGGCCTAGGCCCCTTTTTTCTAGAAGGAAATCTTTCCTATTTTATTTCTTAATTTCTTCAGCTGTGATTGGTACATTTAGGATTTATACTTCTAATTTTGGTAATGCATATATTTCTAGAATAATATCCATTTCATCTCAGTTTTCAAATTTATAACTTATAATTTTGTATTATCTTATGTTTAAAATATCTTATCAGGTGCCAAATTCCCCATTTTTATTTCTAATTTATTATCTTTAGTATTTTTTTCTTCTTTAATTCCTCTAAATATGTCTTTTATTGCTTTTTAAAAAAAAGATAGTCTTTAATTAATTCTATAAGTTTTCCTATATTCTAATTCATTTAGTTTGGGTTCTGCCTTTATTCTTTTCTTTCTTCTGATTTCTTAGGGATCCTGTTGGCTTTGTTATTTTTATGTCTTTGAGTTGAATACTTTTATTTTTCTTTTCCTTGAAAATAATTAAAACAAATAACACCATAAGTTCATCTTTCAGTACAGCTTTGATAACATTTCATAACTTTTGATACAATATGCTCTTATTATCATTATCTTCTAACTGCTGTTCTTATACTATAATTTTTGTTTTGTTTAATTTTTGTTCTGTCCCTTTGGGGTTTTTTAAAGATAAGGTCTTATTCTATCGTCCAGACTAGAGTGCTGTGGTGACCTGATAGCTCATTGCAACCTCAAATTCCTGGGCCCAAGAGATTACCCTGCCTCAGTCTCCCAAGTAGCAAGTAGTTGAGACTATAGGTGCCCCCTATCAAACCCAGCTAATTTTTCTAGAGTGAGATGGGGTCTCACTCTTGCTCAGGTTGATCTCTAACTCCTGGGCTCAAGTGATCCTCCCTCTTCGGCCTCCCAGAGTGCTAGGATAATAAGGGTCAGCCACTGCACTGGGCCTTGTTCTGTCCTTATACTTTAGTTATTTTTGTTTAATTTCTATTAATAGCTAGTTGGATTGCCCTGTGATCAAAGAAGTGAGCTTACTTAATTTCTGCTTCTTAAAATATATCTTGAATTTTTGGTTATATTAATTGCAAATACTTTCTCCCATTTTATAATATCTTTTTTTATATTTCTATTGTCTTTTTTGTACATAAGCTTTTTGTCCTAATGTGCTAAACTATATGCCTCTTATTATTTGTATGTTTATATTTTATATAAAAAGAAACCTGTCCCTAATTGGTGATGACAAATGTATCTTCCCATATTTTCTTCTCAAGGTGCAGTTTTACTTTTCACATTTCAGTCTTTCATCTTTCTTGTTGGTGTGAATTGGAATCTAATTTCACTTTCTCCCTCATGGGTAACCAGTTGTTCCAGTCCCACAATTTTCCCCCCATGGCTTTTTGATGCTATTTCAGTCTTTCAGTCGTGTATAGCGTTTCCTTGTGTGTACAAGTTATTTTGGGGGCTTTTGTTCTGTTCCACTCATCTATGTCTATCTCCTGTGCTAGTACCATCACAATCTTTTAAATAAATCTAAATATCAAATAAGACAAATCCTGCCACCTTCTCTTCTTTTTCTTCAAAATTGTCTTGGCTGTTTTGGCCCTTTCATGTGAATTTTTTAAATTAGCTGGTTAAGAATTGCAAACATATATTGGGACATTTTTAATATTAAAATTTCACCAAATCTATAGAAATGGTTAACAATTTTTGTTAGTGATTAATCATCAATAAACATGATAATTATCTCCATTTATTTAGGTTTTCCTTTTCCTATTCAATATTTTCATAAGTTTCTTCATAGAGGGCTCGCCCACCTTTGATGAATTTATCTTTAGATGCCACATAATTTATGTTATTATGAATAGGATTATTTTTTCTATTATATTTTCTAATTAGTTATTATTATTGGGAATACTATTTATTTTTTAATGATTTTTGTATCTGGCACCTTTGCTGGGTACTTTTTAGTTCTAAGAGTTTCTCTGTGAGTTTTCTGGAGTTTTTTATGCAGACAGTCACATTTTCTGCAATCAAGAACAGTTTCTAATCTCTGTCTCTCTCCCCTGGGTCCTTTACATTGGATCAGATAAGAGTTTTGTGTTGGTATAATGCTGAATTGAGGCTTATAATTGGTATTCTTATGTTATTCCTGACTTAATGGAACTGTCTCTAAAATAGCACCAGTTTAGTATACTATTTGCTTGTAGAGTTTTAATAAATGGCTTTTGTCAAGTAAAGAAAGTTGCCTTCTGTACCTAGTTTGCTAAGATATTTTTTAACCACGAATGAATGCTGCATTCTGTCAAATGTCCTTTCCACCTCCAGTGAGATGATACTAAAAGGATGAAATATAAAAGAAAAGTTTTTATTTTTAGTCTGGTTAATAGGTTTTCAAATCTTAAATTATGCTTTCATTCTTGAGATTAAATCCCACTTGGTCATGATTTTTTCTTAAGATTTTGCATCTAAATAAAAAATAGACAAAGTTTTGATTTTCTTCACTTGTACTCTCCTTGTCTGACTTTATTATCTCAGACTATGAGTCAGAATCCTCTTCCTTTTTCCTCTCTCATCTTCTGAAACAGTTTTTGTTTTTTAAAGCAGGGTTTAACTATGTTTTGAAGATCAGTTTAAATCATTTGGCCCTATGTCTTTGGAGGTGGAAGAACTTTTGATTAATAATTTAATTTTCCTTAATGGCTAAGACTTTATTCTGGTTTCATCTGAATAAATTACCAAGTTTTAATTTTTATCTTGAAAATTGTCCTTTGCCTCTAAGTTTCCATATTTATTGAGATAAAGTTAATAGTAAATTTTTACATATTTTTAAATTTCCATTGCCTCTATTTCTAACCTTTTTTATTCTTACTTTTCTGTTTGTGTTTTTCTCCTTTTTCTTGATTGATTGTACTCAGAGTTTATGTTTTTCTGCAAGTAGTTTCAGAAAACCAACAGTTTGTTTTATTTATCCTCCCTAAATACGATCCTTTCTTATTTTCTTATGTCTAGTTTAGTTTCTTTGTAGGTCTTTGCCTAGTTTCTTAAGTTGAAATTTTATTCATTTACTGTCCTGTTTTAGTTTGGCTTTCATTTTATTTTTAATGAATATGTATTTTTTAAAATAGAACTTTCATTGCCCTCATGACCATAACAAGGGCCTCAGCACTTTTTATTTACACACTGAACCTTGTTTCCCATCTGATTTTTGTTCCAGGGTTGTAGCTTTGCAAATATAAAAGTATATTTTTTACAATCATGTAATTACATGTACCAAAATAAAATATTTAGTAGTTCTTTAAATGACAGTCTATGGTTGGTAAACACTCTTGGTCTTTTCTGATATGTTTTTATTTTCAGGGTATAGAATTCTAGATTGACAATTATTTTTCCCTCTGTACTTTGAGCACAGAGAAATTACTGTTATTATCTTCTAGAATCTATTGTTGTCTGAGAAGGCTTCTATCAAACTAATTTCATTCTTTTATAGATAGATAATCCATCTCTATCTCTTTAACCTTTTCTTTAAATTGATAAAGTTATATGTACTTAACAATATAAAACATGATGTTTTGAAGTAAAAATGCATCATGGAATGACTAAATCTAGTTAATTAGCATAGACGTTACTACACATAATTATAATTTTTGCTCTGGGAATATTTAATATCCACTCTATTTTTTAAGAATACAACATATTATTAACTATAGTCACCATGTTGTACAATAGCTCTCTTACACTTCTTCCTCTTACCTAACTGAAATTTTGAATCCTTTGGCCAGAATCTCCCCAACTTCCTAACTCCTCAACCATGCCAATCCCTGGTAACCACTATTCTGCTCTCTACTTCTATGAGATCAACATTTTTAGCTCCCACATGTGAGTGAGATTATGTGATAGTTGTCTTTCAATGCCTGATATTTTTCACTTAATATAATATCTTCCAAGATCGTCCATCTCATGGCATATGACAGGATTTCTTTCTTGTTAAAGCCTGAAGAGCATTCCAGTGTGCATCTATACCACATTTTCTCTATCTACACATCCATTGATATCTACTTAATTCCATATCTTGCCTATCATGAATAATCCTGCAATGAACATGGGAGTGTAATATCTCTTCAACATACTGATTCAATTTCTTTTCAATACATACACAATAGTGGGATTTCTGGACTGTATAACAATTCTATTTTTAATTTTTGAGGAAACTCCATATTGTTTTCCATAATAGCTGTATTAATTTACCTTCCCACCAACAGTGTACAAGGGTTCTCTTTTCTCCCTATCCTTACCAACATTATCTTTTGTCTTGTTAATAATAACCATTCTGACAGGTGTGAAGTGACACCTTAACTGTTGATTATTTCTTCATCCTTAGTGTCCTGCAATTTTGTTACAATGTCTTTAAGTATGAATTTATTCTTATTTCTATGCTTGGCATGCAAATGTGCATTTAATATCAAGTTTTTAATTCTGGAAAATGTTCAACTATCATCTCTTTAAATATTGCTTCACTGTCATTCCTTACTTTCTCTTCTTCCAGAATTACTAGATGAGTATTGGTATCTATTAATTGATCTTCCGTGTCTTTTAATATTTTCTCTCTTTGTCTATATTCTAGGTATGTTTTCAGCATTCTTTTTCACTTCATTAATGTGTTCTTCAATTTTATCCAGGCCAGGGATTTTTTCATCTAGTTTTGTTTGTTTGTTTGAGGTTTTTTATGTTTTGTTTGTTTTTTGAGACAGAGTCTTGCTCTGTTGCAGGGGCTAGAGTACAGTGGCATCAAGATAGCTCACAGCAACCTCAGACTCCTAGGCTCAAGCAATCCTCCTGCCTCAGCCTCCTGAGTAGATGAGACTATAGGCATGTGCCACCATACCTGGCTAATTTTTTATTTTTTGTAGAGACAGGGTCATGCTATTGCCCAGGCTTGTATCAAACTCCTGACCTCGAATGACCCTCCCTCCTTAGCCTTCCAAATCTAGTCTTTTTTAATTTTTATTTTCATGTTTATATTATTAATTTCTGAGATTTTTAGTTGGCTCTTTTCCTTGCCACCTGGTATTATTTCTATTTTATTAATACATTTTTATCCATCTTTTTTGATACCTCGAGTGTAGTTATTAAGCTAAGTTCTTTGTTAGGATGACTCGTAAAATTCTACTCTAGATTGAAGTGGTTATCGACTTTGTTGACAGTCCTTCTTAGCATTAGATTTCTTCATGTATTTTGGAACTTGGGTCTGCAGGCCCATGTCAGGTAGAAGTCATGTTTGTTTTGTTTTTGTTTTCTTTCTGTCTCCCTTGCTGTGCTCACCTCTTCCCACTATTGCAGTGGTCCCACCCAGCCCTCCAGCTGCCCAGCGTAGAACCAGACTTCTGGGAGTATTTCAGGGTGACTGCTGCATGGTGATGATAGGGACATAGCAGACTCCAGTGACTAGCTTATTCCCAACCACCAAGCTGTGGGGTTCAACTCTCTGCAGCAATTTTTTTAGCCCCCAGGCAACTCTCTGCAATAATTTTTTTAGCCTTCCTTTCCAAGCTTGGGAAATTCAATTCTTTATGCCTCTCCCATTATAAAACCATAAGCTCTATAAGGAAAGGGACTACAGGTCAACACTGTATCCCGACAGCATAAAATAGTTCCAACATGTGGTAAGTGAATGAGTGAAGGATGGCTAACATGTCAAAAGCTGAAGGACGGAAACTTTCAAGTTTAAGCCAGACCTTTGTTTACTACCAGTCCTCTGAGAGAGTGGTCAGCCTGGTACATAATACAAGTTGTGTCTAGAGAAGGGAAGAAACATGGCTGTAAGAGTCATAAGACTTTGGTTTAGTGTTGACTCCCCTGCCTGGCTAAGTCACCTAACCATGCTGAACCTAGAATTCCTCTCCTATAAAAAAGCATGCCATGGCAGGGAGGCAATGCACTACACAGATGGTGGCTGCCATCAGCCTGGGTTCCAGAACAAGATTAACAAGACAGATCCCTAGCTAATGTATGGTAGTGCAAATGAGAAATAAACACCCTTGTAGAAGGCATGAAATTTTTAGAGTTGTTCGATTCCACAGCACAATTTAGGCTCTCCTGACTGATGCAATTACTTAACTTGTATCCTTCCTCTTTTTAGAGTATGAGCTCTGTAGAAGAAGAAATCCTCTTTTTTTACTACTGTTTTTCAATTTCCAGTTTCATTTGCAATATATGATATTCATTCTTTGCTTTATTTTCACTGCAAAGGACAAACATGTTAAAACCCAGAAATCATCCTACATTTGCAGTATTCCAGTTTTCTAAGCAAATTATGATATTGTCTAGGATTCTCAAAACTCTAAGAATAACATTTTTAAATCCCATGGTACATTTTCTGGAAAGAAACAGGAAGACAAACTTTTGACTTGAATATAATTTAAAACTTTCACAACATGCAATATTCTTATATGTCTCAGCAACACGGTGTTGCCTACAGGGCTGAGGATGTGCAGTTCTGGGGACCCCTGTGGGAAATGGCCTCGTGAGTTCCTGGCCCTGTGTCTCAGTGAGGCTTCTGCTTTTATTCACACTACTTTCTGCTCTTCGTGTGTGTGCATCTAGTGGAAACCCTACCCACTTTCCTAGTTTGCTTCCCTCTGCTCCCTTGAAATGGGAAATCCAAAAATCAAGAACTCGTGACTTCAATGGCTCAAAAAATCAGTTGTGAGTGGATATCTATGAAAATCTCAGCCATGCCCCAAATAAACATAGCACCTCTTATGGGTTATGTAGAGTTTCTTTTTGTTGCTGATGTCATTGTTATCACTTTTGTCAATAGTAATGTAATAGTATTATTTTATGCATCTAATTTAAAATACCAAAAATGCATGTGGTTCTTTAGATATTTGTACTGCTATCAAAATTAAACTTTGTGGTATAAATATCAATGGTTTGAAGAGAAATAAATAGCATAAATAAAATATGGCTTATACTATGAAAATGCAAACCATACAAACTAAAAGAATAAAACCATTAATACCTGGTGGCATATTAATATACTCATATACATATGAAATATCTCACACACATATACAGTAAAAGCTTGGCAGTGTCCTAATATTTGAAGTTGCCTGAGACTTGGCCTCTAGATGAAGGATATATAATTGCATGTGTTTAAGGAAATACAGTTTTATTATTTTCTAGAACATAGACATTAGAACTCAGCTATAGAATATTATTTAGAGTCTACCCCTGGCCCCATCCTTTTTATAGAGTCCTTTTTAATGAATATAAAAAAGCAATTTATAATAAGCACATTGGTTTCCAAGTAAAATAAGGCTTCAGAAGATACCTGAAAACATTATTCTCTCAACCAGTGAAACATCTCCCTTCCCCTCACTTGTAGGTTTAGCAAATAAAAATACACCATGCTCAGGAAAATGTAAATTTCAAATTAAAAGCAAGAATTTTAGCATAAGCATACCCCAAATATTGCATTAGACATACTTATATTTGTTGTTCATTTGAAATTCACATTTAACTGGGCATCCTGAGCTATTTCCACCTAACATGTTAACCTTTGCACCATCCTTTAGGAGGAAGCTGGCCAACCTTTGCCCTAAACCCTGTAAATTCTGTATCACTGAGCTCATATTAATGCATTTTCACTTACACATTGTGAAGCTTATAAAGAAGCTGGGTTCACCAACCAATGGCTCTCAAACCCATTGCACCTTGCAAAGCAGTGTGGCCTTTAGAATTTCTCCAAGGGGAGGGCTGTGTGGCTCTCCCCCACAAAGCCCTATTTTAGTCACAGTCATTAGCGCTGGAGAAAAAACACGCTGGTCATGAGGTTCACCTTTCGGCATGGCACAGAGAGTCAGTAAAACTGAATGCCTGAAAGAAGGCTCAGGCTCCGTCCTCTGCGCTGAGGACTCTGCAAACCTCCTGAAACATGCCCATGTGGTTTTTTTGTTTTTTGTTTTGAACATTCAAAACCCCAGATATCTCTCCATGGATAGAGACTATAGTAGCATTTTTAAAACTGAGACTGAGTGATTTCAGTAAGGTTTTTAGACACTAAGACCTGAACGTAGGAGAAAGGGAAGGAAATGCCAACTATACTGAGCTCTTGATAGAAATACTTCAGTTTATTTAATCCTCATTCCTGCCTGACTCCCATTTTACAAACCAAGAAACAGAGGCTCGGAGAAGTCCAGCCTTTGCTCTGAGTCACATAGCTCCTAAGAGAGTTTAGATTCAAATCCAGGTCTCTTGGGCCACAAACGGCCCTATTTCTGTACCACCACACTCTTCCTCTCTAGAGAAAGGGAGAGTGCCAAAGAATGTCAAAGTTATAGAATATTCTAGAAGACAGCATAGGCTGTCCTGAAGTAGGCTCATTTCTAACCATTTTCTGAGTGAAGAGGTCATGAGATACAGCAGAACAAAAACTGGCATCAATCAAGTCTAGACTCACCAGCCTGAAGCTGCCTTTTCCATATTTTAGCTGTGTGACTTTGTTACTTAATTTCTCTGTCAAAATCCCAGCAGGAAACTGATGGCACACACTGGAGGGTTTAACTGAGGCTTTGGCAGGATTAAGGGAAGCAACAAAGGATGTCGAAGCACCCAGAGAGCAGCAATAGCAGGAAATGATCCTGCCTCAGGCCTACCAGGCAAGAGAAGCCAATATTTTACTGGATCCTCTTGAAAGCTCCGGCCACCAGTAAGGACCATTTGACAGGCTGTGGCCCTGGAGAAACACAGCCACGTTGGAACCATACCCTGGAATAGAGGTCCTATCCCTGATCTCTCTTCATCCCTGGCCAGGAGTTATATGCCTGCCTGTGGAGTCAGCCTCCCCGGGGCACAGAGCAGGGAAGGGTGGCCAGTGGAAGGGGTGGGGGAGGGGCATAGTAATCAGAGAATAACCGCCCCTAGCTAAGCATCAGTTTGCTTTTTTTAAAATGGGAATCATAGTATCTACCATGTGGCATGGCGTTGTTGTAAAGATTAGAAATAAACTGACTGACGCATTCAATAGATATTTACCGAGCACCTCCAGCGTGCCAGGCTTTCTCGTGGCCGATTCGGTGGTGACCAAAACAGACAGTATCTCTGCCCTCATGGAGGTGAAACTTGCAAGAAAGCTAGACATTACATAAGTATTTACAAGTAATGTAGATAAAATATCACTTCTCACACACAGGATATGTACATAAATAGCAGCTATAATTATTTCTTCAAATCTCTCATGCCGGCTCGGCGCCTGTGGCTCAATCGGCTAAGGTGCCAGCCACATACACCTAAGGTGGCGGGTTCGAATCCCCAGCCCAGACCCGCCAAACAACAATGATGGCTGCAACCAAAAAATGGCTGGGCGTTGTGGTGGGCTCCTGTGGTCCCAGCTACTTGGGAGGCAGAGGCAGGAGACTCGCTTGAGCCCAGGAGTTGGAGGTTGCTATGAGCTGGGATGCCATGGCACTCTACCCAGGGGGATAGCTTGAGGCTCCGTCTCAAAAAAAAAAAAAAAAAAGAATACCATAGACAGGGTAATTTGTAAAAAAAAATAGAACCATATTTTTTATGGTCCTAGAGGTTGAGAAGTCCAGGATCAATGTGCTGGTATGATTGGTATCTGGTGAGGACCGCTCTCTGCTTTCAAGATGTTTCCTTGTTGCTATATCCTTCAGAGGAGATGAATGCTATGTCCTCAAATGACAGAAGGGACAAAAAGGCAAGAGGGCTCTCTCTTCAATCTGCATCCCTTTCTTTTTTTTTTTTGAGACAGAGCCTCAAGCTGTTCCCCTGGATGGAGTGCCATGACATTACAGCTCACAGCAACCTCAAACTCCTGGGCTCAAGCGAGTCTCCTGCCTCAGCCTCCCAAGTAGCTGGGACCATAGGGGCCCGCCACAACGCCCGGCTATTTTTTGGTTGCAGCCATCATTGTTGTTTTTGGTGGGCCCAGGCTAGATTCAAACCCCACCACCTTAGGTGTATGTGGCTGGCGCCTTAGCCACTTGAGCCACAGGCGCCGATCCCTGCATCCCTTTCACAAGGATCCTAATCCCGTTCTTGAGGGAAGAGTCCTTTATGAGTTAATTACCTTCTAAAGACCACACCTCTTAGTTCGGTTGCATTGGGAGTGAAGTTTCAGTGTGAATTTTGGAGGGGATATCATCATTGAAACCAGAGCAGAGACAAGCTACTTCACTGTGTAAATGAGGAAACTAGGCTAAAAGGGGGTCATGACTTGCCTTTGATCAACTAACAGTTAATAGCAGAGCTAAAACTAAACTCCAGATTTTTACCTCCAAGGTTAGTCCTCTTTGTACACTGTATGGCTCCTGTTACAGACCTGTTCTCTGTGTCTTATATAATAATAATTTATCAGTCAGGCATGGTGGCTCATGCCTGTAATCCTAATTCTAGGGAGGCTGAGGCAGGATGATCCCTTGAGCTCCGGAGTTTGAGATCAGCCTGAGTGAGATCGAGGCCCCATCTCTACTAAAAAGAAAAATTAGCCTGGCATTATGACAGGTACCAATAGTCCCAACTACTGGGAGGCAGAGGCAGGAGAATTGCTTGAATCTAGGAGTTTTTTGTTTGTTTGTTTTGTTTTGGAGACAGAATCTTACTCTGTTATCCTGGGTAGAGTGCCATGGCATCATAGCTAACAACAACCTCCTACATTTGGGCTGAAGTGATCCTCTTGCCTTAGCACCCCACTCCCTGGGACTACAGGCATATGCTATAATACCCAGCTAGTTTTTCTGTTTTTAGTAGATACAGTGTCTTGCTCTTGCTCAGGCTGGTCTCAAACACCTGAGCTCAAAGCATCTTCTTGCTTTGTGAATCCAGGAGTTTGAGGCTGCTATGAGCTAGACTGACATCATGGCACTCTAGTTTGAGCAAAAGAGTGAGACTCTATCTTAAAAAAAAAAAAAGAGCGGTGCCTGTGGCTCAAAGGAGTAGGGCACTGGCCCCATATGCTGGAGGTGGCAGGTTCAAACCTAGCCCTGGCCAAAAACTGGAAAAAAAAAAAAAAAAAGGCGGCACCTTTTTTTAGGTAGCTCAGTGGGTAAGGCGCCAGTCACATACACCAAGAGTGGTGGGTTCAAACCCAGCCCAGGCCAGTTAAACAACAATGGCAACTGCAACAAAATAGCTGGCTGTGTTGTGGCAGGTGCCTGTAGTCCCAGATACTTGGGAGGGTGAAGCAAGAGAATTGCTTAAGCCCAAGAGTTTGAGGTTGCTGTGAGCTGTGATGCCACAGAACTCTACTGAGGGTGACATACTGAGACGCTCTCTCAAAAAAAAAGAAAAAAAAAAAGGCTCGCGCCTGTGGCTCAATCAGCTAAGGCGCCAGCCACGTACACCTAAGGTGGCAGGTTTGAATCCCCAGCCCGGGCCCACCAAACAACAATGATGGCTGCAACCAAAAAATGGCTGGGTGGACGCCTGTAGTCCCAGCTACTTGGGAGGCAGAGGCAGGAGACTCGCTTGAACCCAGGAGTTGGAGGTTGCTGTGAGCTGTGATGCCATAGCACTCTACCCAGGGGGATAGCTTGAGGCTCCGTCTCAAAAAAAAAGAAAAAAAACGATTTGTCTGTCTTAATATTTACTTAATCCTTATTCTTTTCATCTGCATGAAAGGAAAAGTAATTCTTAGCTTTTGATTTATGCAGTAAGAGAAGTAGATTAAATACATGACATATGATCACACATTGTAAACAGCCACTGACTGCTGTGTGATAAACTGATCATTGTAGCTTTTTACAACTTTAGTAAACCTAGGGCCAGCACCTTATCTATAATAGTAAAGTGGAGTGGCTTTGCCTGTGGCCTCTGAAGTCAGGCTACCTCTGAACTGGACTCCAGTTCAGTTTTTTAGAAAGTATTTTAGACAAATACTTTACCTCTTTAGATCTCAGTTTCCTCATCTTTCAAATGGAGATGATAATGGTACCTAACTTCTAGGCTGAGAAGATTAAGTGAGTTAATATAGAAAGTGGTTAGCATAGTGCTGGCCTATTATAAATAGTAAAATGTTAACTGTTGTTACTATTTTATTATCTCATGGGGGTTGTTCCCTTTGTTGCAATTTTCATTAACTGTTTAGTTCTCTAAGAGAACATACTAGGTCACCACATGTTCCACAGGAAGGTTTGATTTCCTCTGGTTTCTCTTGGCTACCTGCAGACCCATGGACTTAACTAGCCTGAAGAGGAATCTGTCCAAGGGACGGATTCGCAGCATGGTCCACTTCCAACGGGACCTGATGCTGATGTTTCAAAATGCTGTGATGTACAATGACTCTGATCATCACGTGTACCATATGGCTAGGGAGATGCAGCGAGAAGTCTTGGAGCAGATTCAGGTATTGTACGTAGAAAGCTACAAGAAAAAGTAGTATAGCCTCTGGAATCTGATTTCAGAACGTCTGTTAAAGTAAAGGTGATACTGAGATGACCTCAATTTATCTTTAGAGGTGATTCAAGATCCTGAAGGATTAATATTGTGCTTGCTGGTTTGGACAGCCCTGAGCCTCAGTGGGTCCAGCTTTAATGGATAGTAAAGTAGTGTGAGAAGCTAAGTAGTAGTGAAGAGCTCTTGAAAGGGGTAATATCTTCAATCTAGGCATGGAAAATGTTTTAAAAATTTTAAAAAGAAAATGAAGAGAGCTGGAGATAGACAAGAAATGGGAACTTCTGCTTCCAGAGTCTCAAGTCAGAGAGCCAAACTTGTAAATCAGAGGCTGGAGTTGCTATTTTTTAGTTGCTACATCTGTTGCTATTAATGTATGTTCACACTTCTCTATCTTTAGGGGATAAAACATATTAGCCAGAAGTATTTTTTTTTTTCTGGGCAGCATTGTGGTTTAAATAAAAAAAGTATAGTTGAAGCTGGGCGCAACCTTACACCTATGAATCCCAGTGCTTTGGGAGCCCAAAGGCCAGGAGTTCAAGACTAGTGTGGGCAACACAGCAAGACTCCATCTCTACAATTTTTTTTTTTATTTTTTTAGATAGAGCCTCACTTTGTCACCCTGGGTAGAGTACCTTAGAGTTATAGCTCACAGCAACCTCAAACTCCTGGATTTGAGCAATCCTCTTGCCTCAGCCTCCTGAATAGCTGGGCCTTCAGGTGTGTATCCCTACACCCAGCTAGGTTTTCTATTTTTAGTAGAGACAGTGTATCACTCTTGCTCAGGCTGATCTTTAACTCCTGAGCCCAAGCAATCCACCCATCTTAGCCTTCCAGAGTTCTAGAATTACAGGCATGAACCACCATGCCTGGCTCTACAAAATATTTTTTTTAAATAGCTGGCTGTGCTAGCTTCAGCTACTTGGGAGGCTGAAGCAGGAGGATTGCTTGACCCCAGAAGCTGGAAGCTACAGTCAGCTATGATCACACTACTGAACTTTAGCCTGGGCAACAGAGCAAGACCATGTTTTTTTGTTTGTTTGTTTTTGAGACAGAGTCTCGCTTTGTCTCCCTTCCTAGAGTGCCCTAGCATCATAGCTCACAGCAACCTCAAATCAATCCTCTTGGGCTCAATCGATCCTCTTAGCCTCCCAAGTAGCTGGGACTACAGGTGCCTGCCGCATCACCTGGCTATTTTTAGAGATGAGGTCTTGCTCTGGCTCATGCTGGTCTCCAACTCCTGAGCTCAGGCAGTTCACCTGCCTTGGCCTCCCAAAGTGCTAAGATTACAGATGTGAGCCACTGTGCCTAGCCCAATACCAGGTTTGTAAAAAAATAAAAACAAAATCAAAAAAAGCCCTTTAGTTGAATATAATATTTGATCCTTTGCAGTTTTTAAGAGTCATAGCTTGCTATCTGTTCCTTGACTCTGTAGGTGCTGAGTGCTTGGTTAGACAAAAAAGGAGACTTTAGTGTGGAATGAGAACAAGCCAACCAAGTGGATGATGGAAGACAAACTAGAGCTGCTACCCTAACCTTTTCTGGAGTTTGAATCTCTCCCTGAGACTCTAATCCATAGAAGATCTCAGTACTTGTTTACCACCTCCCTGTTGTCTTTTCTAGTAAGAATAATACCTTAACTCATACTCAAGGAGTCAAAGATGCCTGTGCACATAATATTAAAAATATAGGGAAATTGAGTTTTGGGTTTATGCCACCTTTGTTCCAGAGGTTAATTAGTTTAAACCTTTTATTAATGCTCCATAAATAAATATTATTTTACAAACTGAATATTGCAGTTTTTTATTTTTTTATTTTTTATTTTTTTAGAGAGAGCCTCAAGCTGTAGTCCTGGGTAGAGTGCCGTGGCATCACAACTCACAGCAACCTCTAACTCCTGGCTTAAGCAATTCTCTTGTCTCAGCCTCCCAAGTAGCTGGGACTACAGGCACCCACTACAATGCCCGGCTATTTTGTTGTTGTTGTTTGGCAGGCCTGAGCTGGATTCAAACCTACCAAGTCTGGTGTATGTGGCTGGTGCCTTAGGCGCTTGAGCTACAGGCACCAAGCCTGAATGTTGCTTTTTAATAATTACAGAAGCTGGGATAAGAAGGTACAACATCTGGTGAAATGAGTTAACGATATTTGACATGGGCTCGGAGGCCGAAGCAGTGGTTACAGCGCCAGCCACATACACAGAAGTTGGCGGGTTTGAACCTGGTCTGGAACCAGCTAACCAACAATGACAACTGCAACAAAAAATAGCTGGGCATTGTGGCAGGCGCCTGTGGTCCCAGCTACTGGGAGGCTGAGGCAAGAGAATCGCTTAAGGTGCGCCAATAGTTGCCGGCTTTCTGTGAGGACGCTCTGAAGGGCGAGGGGCGGGCTTGGCCCTCCGTTATCTAGCTTTCCATTTTCTCCCGGAGCCTGGCTTGACTATCTGGCAGATTTCTTTCAGTAAGACGTGGTTCTGGAAACCCCCAGAAACGAGTGCAGACTGTGGTTACAAAGCATGATGACTGCAAAAGTTGTTCCTAGGCCTCCAAAGCCAAAGCAGTCCTTTATATTGAGAGTTACACCAGATTCCAAGCTGGGCCAAGACCTACTTCGAGATGCTACTAGTGGGCCCAAGACCATCCACCAGCTAGTTCTGGAACACTTTCTTACTTTCTTACCTAAGCCAAACCTGGCCCAGCCCAGTCAGAAAGTCAAGGAGACCTTGGTTATCATGAAAGATGTGAGCTCAAGCCTTCAGAACAGAGTGCACCCTCATTCCTTAGTGAAGCTCCTTGTTCCCAGAGAAGGAGTCCAGCAGCAACAGGAGATACCTTCTCAATGTTTGAAAGCTGACCCTGAGGAGCTAGTGGTCTTTGAGGACTTGAACATATTTCACTCCCAAGAAGAATGTGTGAGCTTGGATCCAGGTCAACAACCTACCTCAGATAAGGAAGATGATAATGATGTGGGGGAGATGATGTTACTGGTAAATGACACTAATCCTGGGGGCGATGATCTTCAGAAGGAATGTGTGGAGAATGAAGATAGTGGAGAAAAGTCTTTAGATTGTGATGAAATGGATTGTTCCTTGATCTCTGAGCAACCTCCAGACTGCCAGGAAGAAGAAAGACTGAATACATCTGTTATAAAGAAAAGGAAAATGAGAAATCTTTTAGTTACCATTGAAAATGATACTCCACTAGAAGAACTCTCAAAATATGTGGATATCAATGTTATTGCACTTACTCGAAATCGGAGAACAAGAAGATGGTACACTTGTCCACTGTGTGGGAAGCAGTTTAATGAAAGTTCTTACCTTATTTCTCACCAGCGGACTCATACTGGAGAAAAACCCTATGACTGTAGTCACTGTGGGAAAAGCTTCAATCATAAAACAAACCTCAATAAACATGAGCGAATCCATACAGGAGAGAAACCTTATTCCTGTTCTCAGTGTGGGAAAAACTTTCGTCAAAATTCTCATCGGAGTCGCCATGAAGGAATCCA
>CAUYQV010168177.1:0-19211 GCA_963574575.1 Galagoides demidoff | reverse complement strand
ATGGGTAGCAAGTAACAAGATTGAATCAGTAATAAAAAGTCTAACAAAGAAAAAGCCAGATGGGCTCGGCGCCTGTGGCTCAATCGGCTGGGGCGCCAGCCACGTACACCTGAGGTGGCGGGTTTGAATCCCCAGCCTGGGTCCGCCAAACAACGATGATGGCTGCAACCAAGAAATGGCCGGGCATTGTGGCGGGCACCTGTGGTCCCGGCTGCTTGGGAGGCGGAGGCAGGAGACTCGCTTGAGCCCAGGAGTTGGAGGTTCCTATGAGCTGTGATGCCATGGCACTCTACCCAGGGGGATAGCTTGAGGCTCTGTCTAAAAAAAAAAAAAAAAATCTCTTATTAACTCTGCAATCTCAGGCAATGTAACTTCTTTAAACTTCATTTTCTTTCTGTAAAAAGTGCATAATGATAGAAAGTACATCACATATATGGAAGAAATAGTAAATGAAGTGTTAGTGGATATGAATGTTAGCGGTCAATAACTTTAGCCATTATTACATAAGATCTGCATGTTCCTGCTACCCTGTGTGGCCCCCATCACAGCACTTGTTAACCCACCATCACCACTAGGGGGGTGCGAGCTGTGTGGTGGTTACTCCAGCTGTGTTGGTCTCTGTGTGTCCTCTACTCCTAACACGAAGATTTAACTACCTATCAGTTACTCAAGCAATATGATAAATGTTTGTTGAGTGGCTAAATAAATCCATTTTTATATCTAGGTCATCTGCTCTTGTGTTTTCATTGAAGGATAAAAAGAAGACATAAGAACTGAAATTTATGGAGTATTAATAATTCCCACCTTAATCTTAAGGTGACTTAGCTCCCCCTCCCTAATTGTTCTGTTTCTTTCCTTAATTTGCCTTGAAGAACTGATACGTATCTTACGGACAACTCAAATAGGCCCCTTAACCCTCTTTAGCTTGGTATAAAAAGAAAAAAGAGAGTGAGCCACGGAAGCAGGAATTTACCATGGTCAGCCTGGTACTTTACAGACTCTGCCTGGTGTCACAGCCCATCACCGTCCCTTTAGCGCTTCCTCTGCGGAGCAAACTGTGTCAGGACCTTATAACCAACATCTTAGTTAATCCTCTCTAAAATTTACAAATGAGAATTCTCCTTTCTATTTTCCCAGTAGGAAAGAAAAGATGTTCAGAGACTTTCCCAAGGTCACAGGGCAGAACTACGTCAGTGAGGAGCCTGGAACACCACGCAGTCTGACCACACCCTTGCTCCATCCACTTTTTTTTTTTTTTGACCCATTCTACAAATTATTGAGTACCTACCATTCAATGAGTCAAGATTTTTAAAAGAGTTTAGAATAGTGTCAGGTACAGAATAAATGCTGTGTGTGTTTAACAGATGAATACTTAAATTCTTGGCTTGATTGGAATATAGCAGTGAAGAATGCAGACCACAATCCTCTTGGGAAGCTGACATGGATAAGAGGGAGCGGATGAAAAACGATGAACATAGTAAGTCAATAGCAGAGTGACTGTGATGGAGCAGGACATGGGGAGCCATCAGGAAAGTTTGTGGGGTGGCAGGGGGCAGTATTTACAGTGGTCAGGGTGGGACACGTTGAGAGGAGGAAATTTGAGTGAAAAGCATGTGGCTGCCTCAGGGAAGGTGCTGCTGGGAGGGGAACAGCTGGAGCAAAGGCCTGAGCGGGGCTGAGGAACAGCAGGCTGCCCATCGTCCCTGAACCAGAGTGGGCATGTCCGGGGTGGTGGACAGTGAAGTCGGAGAGGGGACACTGCGGGGCACCCTAGTCTAGGCTGCTTTATTTAGATCCCATCTCTCTCTCTCTCTTTCTCTCTCTTTTTTTTTTTTTTGCAGTTTTTGGCCAGAGTCAGGCTTGAACCCACCACCTCCGGCATATGAGGTCTGTGCCCTACTCCTTTGAGCCATAGACGCTGCCCTAGATGCCATCTCTTGATCCCTATGGTCTAGCCCATCATTTGTACTTCCTTCTTGGGGACATTTTACAAGTTTTCAGTGACACCTTCCAGTGTGACCTCAGAAGAGTTAATCTATGATACTTGAGAATCATCAGTTGGCTGGCAGGGTCTGTGCTCGCGCCATGGACACTAGATCCCACAAAAGGCAAGGGTGACTTGGGGAGCTGCACACCTATAATTTCTATCAGCCTTGCACAGATAAAGAAGCTGAAAGTGATCTGGAAAAAAAAAATGAACATGCAACTGAGGAAAGGGCTCTTTGGGAAAATAAAAGGCTGAACAACAGCAACAGCCAATCTAACTCATATTAAATATATATATTTAATTAAATTTAATGCAATTAAATCACTATGTAGTACTGTAACTGCCTGCTATGTGCAAGTCACAGTGGGGAATACAAGAGAATTTTATTACACGGAGTGAAATTTCAGGCATGTAGAAGTATTGGAAAGAGCAGCAATATTTGGATTCTAGAACAGGGGCTGGCAAACTTTTTCTGTGAAGGGCTAGGTAGTAAAATTTAAGGCTCTGTGGGTCGTACAGTGCGCATTGCAATTCCTCAACTTTGCTGTTGTACTGTGAGAGCAGCCACAGAATACAGGGAAACAAATGGGCATGGCTGTGATCCAATAAAACTTTATTTACAAAGACAGGCAGCTGTCTGGAGTAGGCCCTTGGGAATTAATGTGGTGACTCTGGAGCTAGAGACTTGTATTACCACCAGGACTGCAGAAGTCATTACCCTGGACCTATGCAGGTGCTTTTCTCAAATTCTAACACAGAGTTAGAGCAGAATAGCTTTATAGCATAAATATCACCTTCCTGTTTTACAGACGAAGAAATAGTGGTGACCTCTGCTCAGAGAGGGTAAGTAAATTACTTAGGTCACACAGCCATTAAGTTAGAGAACTGGGAAGCAAATCATGGAACAAGACACCACTGCCAAGTTCTCTGTATCACAGCATGCTGTCTCTCTCCAAAGAGTCAGCACAGATAGATAATCAGATGTTTAGCACTTTGCTCAAGGCAGGAAAAACCAAATGGAATTAAACTGAGATATTAGTCACTGTGTCTCTCGCAATGTTCATTTCAGTTCTGGAAAAAGAAAAGTAAAAGACATGTTTCCACGCTGTCTTCACTGGCATGTGTGTGAAATTCCCCCGAGATTTCTAAGCTCTTTGGCTCACAGGTTCTGCTTTTCTCTTGGAAACAGTCTGTGCCTTTACGCCTGGCACAGGAGAACTCTCAGGCTATGGGAGAATAAATTAACTCTCCCTTGGTTCCGTGCGATGGACTGGCAAATTCGAAAATGAAGTGAGCAGAACAAGACACGGAATACCCCTCAAGTCATGTCAAAACCAGGAACTTGTACAAAGTGACAATGCCACCACTATGCCGCCATCCTCTCTCCATTCCCCACGTCCTCTTCTCACACATATCAGCCTTCTTTCCGCCCACAAACAGAAACGCCAAGCTTAGTCCTCACCCATGTATTTTGCACTTGGCTCCTAGTCTAAAGTTTTCAACTCGAGGCCTCTCTCTCTCAAATTAATTCTGTTCATTTTTTCATTGCACCTGTCACTTCTGTATCTTGTTCATTTATTCATTTACTTGTTTCTCTCCTGTTTCCTTTAATCAGGTCATAAACTCCATGGGAGTAAAGACTTTGTCTTTTTACCATTGCCCATGGTGCCCAGAACAGTGCCCAGAACAGAAAAGGCATTCAGAAAATGTTTGTTGAATGAATACATGATGGACAGCAGCTGCCAAACCCGCACATGTGTATTGAGTGCTTATTACCTGGCCGGCATTGTGCCTAGCCTTTTAAAGTATTCCTTCACTTAATGCTTATTATCCCCACCTTGCAGATGATACAATGGAGGCTTGGAAGGGTTAGCCCCAAAGCTGGATGGCCACACAACTGGTATGTGGCAGAATCACCATTATCATCTAAGCCAGGGGTCCCTGCACATTTTAAACAGGGGGCCAGTTCATTGTCCCTCAGATCGTTGGAGGGCTGGACTGTGGGCCCTGGGAAGAGTTGGCTGCTAAGCAGGACAGGTAGTGGTGGCAAAAACACCTGGCGGGCCGGATAAACGTCCTAGGTGGGCTGCATGTGACCTGTGGGCCATAGTTTGAGGACATCTGATCTAAACCCATTGGACTTTGAAGATATGGTCGTAAGATATGGGGAAACTGGAAGATGGGTCTACACATTTATTACATTATATTGTATAATGAAAATGGTCCAAGGGGCAAAGAGACAGGTCAGAAAAGATAGTAGAACTATTAGAGGTGTACTTTCTCAGAGGGCTGGTTATGCAGCTGAGAGATTACCATCTGGGTCCCGTGCAAAGCAGTGTTCAAACAGGGGAGCAGGGCAGGCTGTCTGAGCATTTTCATGAAAGGCCACAAAGAGCCCAAGGGCATAGCTTGCTCTGGCCTTGGGGGAATGGCGCTTTGGTCATCTGCATTTGTGGCAGTTGCAAGGTAGGCTATTAAAGAAGTAGCTTAAGGGAGGGCCGGAGATCCTGATAGGAGACTTGGAGTCGCTCAGGCTGGCCTGCCGACATTCTGCCTTGGGTGTGATCATCACCTCTGCCCGTTTTGTGGGCTGTATGAAGAAGTGACACTCCATAAAGTCTTCTCTAATTCCTCCACTTCCATTTGGGCATTTGGCAAATTTGCTTTGAGGTTCTGGCTTTGATGTTGGGCCTTGTTCAGCTGGCTCTGGGAGTTAGGGTGTGTGAGCTTCAGCGAGCCGGAGGTAGTCTTTGTATTTGAACTGGCACAGTGATTGATTAACTCTTTCTGCAATGTATCTGGTGAGAAGTGGGCAACAGCAAGGCAAAGCAGCCTCCAGATGGCCACAGGATGCAAGCCTTGCCTCCTGAGATGTTGATTTCAGGAGTTGTAATACCCTTTAGCAGATTGAGTTTGACATGTGGCCATACTAACATGCAAATCCCAGGAAGGCTGGTTGCCTGGAGTGCTGTTTGCAAGTTTGAGAGTGGAGATGTCATTCTCCAAGCAAATTTTAATCTCAGGCTGGCCCTGATTCCCACATGGCAAACAATCCAATCCAAATAGAAAAAAAAACAAAAATAAACTCTAAAATAGGAATATTTACAATTATTTGGTCTTATTTTTCATTTTGTATTTTGTGGACTCTGCTTTCAATCCCAAGCCTTGAATACAGGAAAGGAAGGAAGGAAAGGAGGAAGGAAAGAAGGAAGGAAAGAAGGAAGGAAGGAAGGAAGGAAGGAAGGAAGGAAGGAAGGAAGGAAGGAAGGAAGGAAGAAAAGTATGCAAGTTAGTTTTAAATAGCTGACTTTCTAAAGAAGTTCAGGAAACGTAACCTTGTCACTCCTATATTCATGCATAAAGAAACATTTTAATTTCTGACACATTTAATATTTTAAGGCCACAGATACTTGTTCTTCTTTTCCATTTATTATATTATTTCAAACAAACTTATTCTAGAATAAAGAAAAAAATAATTCATCTTGAGGCTCTTGCTTAAGTGGGAAAAGAAGACGGGTGCTTCCAAAAAAGTTTTTAATCAGATTTCTTTTCTTTCCTATCTTTCTGTTTTTGCCACTTAACAAACATGCTGCTAGTCCTTTCAAGGAAGAGAAAAGCACACGTGAAACTCAATTCAGTTCTCCCTGGGGCTTGACCCTTGGGTCCAGCTTTGACAGTTACTGTTTCTGAAAGTGGGAGACTTGGTTACCCACCATCCCAACACCCCTGTGTAACGTAGGAACTGATCGCAGCAGCTGGGCCAAGCTTCTCCAATCCAACACACGTGTGTGCACACAGACACACACACGCAGAACGGTGCACCCTACTCCATTTCTTAAGTATGCTTGTAGTGGGGGACTGGCTGTAAATGCTTAGAGTGGTCCAATGTTGACTTGGGCATATGTTAAAAAAGCACGTGCCATTCGGCCAGAGCACATTCACACAGGGCTCTCAGATATGTGAATTTTAGCTGGCACATCATTTCTGCTGATGAATGTACGAATGTCATGGATAAATTTTTACATCTTTCAGGCCTGGGCAGACCGGCTTTGTCGATGTTAAAATGGGACCTTAAATATGTGGATTTGTGCAGCTGTTCCTCCATCTTTTGCACACAGCAGACATCACTTATCGGTTACGGCACTCACTCCCAGGGAGTCCGTGAGGCCTGAGAATCTTGTCACAGTTAGGCTCCAGGCAGTCAGTCAGGCCATCAGTGGGGGCTGTTGTTGCTGTGAAAATCTACTGGGGCTGCTTCCAGGTGACCCAAGTGCGGTTAGCATTTTTGAGAGTTTTCCATCATTCCAAGTGCTCCTCCTAGTATTTGGGCCTTAATGTTATTTCCATCCCCTGAGTGTGGGCTAGACCTGATGATGTGTTTCTAGTGAAGGAAATTTTGTAAAAGTGATAACAGGAGCTTCCAGGAGAATGTGACTTTGAACTCACTGGCCCTTGTTCTTGTCCTCTCCTTCTGAGGAAACCAGCTTCTGTGGCGTGAGATGACCCATGGAGAGGTCCACATGGCAAAGAACTGAAGGAGGCTCCAGTCAATAGTTTGTAAGGAACTGAGGCCTTGGGTGGTCCAAAGACAGTGAGCACCTGAATTCTGCAAACAGCTATGTGAACTCCCTCCCAAGTGGGTCCTTTACTAGCTCTGTGTTGAGGTGATGGTTGCCATGAGCTGACACCTCCCTAGGAGCCTTGTGAGAGACCTTGAGCTATTTATGATTCACAGCAACTATGAATAAATGCTGTTGTTTTGCATCACTAACTACTGGGATAATTTGTTACGCAGCGATAGCTAGCTAACACAGCAAGATATTAGCAGACTCCATGAAAGGAGATCTTTTTTTTCTTTTTTTTTTTTTTGAGACAGAGCCTCAAGCTGTCCCTCTGGGTAGAGTGCTGTGGCATCTCAGCTCACAGGAACCTCCATCTCCTGGGCTGAAGCGAGTCTCCTGCCTCAGCCTCCCAAGTAGCTGGGACCACAGGTGCCCACCACAATGCCCGTCTATTTTTTTGGTTGCAGCCATCATTGTTGTTTGGTGGGCCCCTGCTGGATTCGAACCCGCCACCTTAGGTGTATGTGGCTGGCGCTTTAGCCACTTGAGTCACAGGCGCCGAGCCAAAAGGAGATCTTTGAAAGGAAATTCAGTCTCTGAAAGGAAATTTCAACTCCTCTAACCACAGCAAGAGGCTGGGGTATTTGGATTTGAGATTTTTCTTCATTCCACATAGAGCATTTATTGAAAATTTAGTCTAAGTAAGGCCCCCTGTGAGATGCTGAAGATTTAAAGAGGTAAGCCCACATCTCTTGGCTTATTACTGCACAGTTAGGAAATGGAAGCCAAAAGGTAGAAGTACAAGGTGAAATTAGTGTAGTGGGCTGGGCCTTGATTGTTTTTGTTTTCTCAGCAACTGTTTTCATCCTTTTTTAGTTTCAACAGGGTGACTTGTCCTGGGATACCCACACTAAACTCTTCTTGGCCCATTAGATCTGGGTGGAAATGAACCCATCTTAGATCAGGTCTGATTCTGAGGGTGCTAAATTGGTAGAATATAAGCTGAGGGACACAGGTGACCATTTGTACTCCTAGTTGGGGAAAATCAATTTGATTAAGTCTAACAGGGAAAAAGAGAAATCTCTACCTGCTTCTGACTTGGGGTTTTTCTCTTCTGTTTGCCACTGACTCCCTCCTTTCACTTTAATAAATAAAGTTACTTTCTTTAACCTTACACCCGTTTGGGTTTCTGTAACTTACAACCCAAATAAGCCAGAATACTACAATAGGAAAGATGTAAACATGTCAAGGTTTTAAAGAGCTAGCACCCTGCAAAGCTGGACTGGAGATGAATTAGCAAAGGGAGAGGGACACGTGTAAGGTCCTGGGCTGTTACAGCCTCTGAAGACAACTCGGATGGAAACAGGGACGTCCCTGCTGGTAAGAACTCTGTGGGCAACTGTTGGTCCACCCGGGCTCAGGTGAGGAAATGGGTGAGGATATTCTTTCAGTCAGGATGTATTTATGTATTTAAGTACCTACTATGTGCCAAGCACTGTTTAGGGGTATAATGATATGATGATAAGCAACAAAGTGTCTGTGCTGATTGAGCCTGTGAGGGTCTGGTCGGTACGGGGTGGTAGATGGTAAGGACACCTTTTCTGGTTGACAAGGGCCACCAGAAACAAAACAGGCAAGGCCTAAGGAGCGATGATGGAGGCTAAGGAGTATCGGCATCGTTTTACACATACTGGCCAGGAAAGACCTCCACGGTCAAGTGAAAATCTGAGCAGAAACACGAATAGTGTTCTTGTGGGAAGTTCTATGCAGATAAGTGGGGAATGTGCTCCAGCAGAGAGAAGGGGAAGTACAAAGGCCTTCGCTTGGAAGACTCAGAGTGCATGGGGAGCACAAGAGGGCCAATGTGTCCAGGAGAAGCGAGAAAGGAGGACAGTGAAAGGAGTGAGGTCAGGGGGTGCAGGGGGAAGGCCGATTGTGTAAGGGCCTTATAGGCCATTTTAGGGATGTAAGCTTTGACCCTGGGGTGACAGGCATTTGGGTTGGGACCATGATCTGACCTGTTGCGATCTCTCTGGCTGCTCTCTTGAGGACAGAATGTCAGAGGACCGGATGCAAATGGAAGACCAAGTTAGAGACCTTTGTGACAGTCCTGGCAAGAATGGACGTAGCAATGGGGGTTGGATCCTGGATACATTTTCAAGGTTGCACGAAGAGGATTTGCTGACATGTTGGATGCAGCATGTGAGCCAAGCTGGTGTCAAGAAGGAGCCAAAGGAAAGTTGGAGCCTTCGTACAAGATGAGGAAGATGGGGGAGAAGGGTGTGTGATCTGGCCTGTTAGACCCAGTCACTCCAGGGACCCATCGGAGGGGGCCGTGGGTGGATGAGTGAGGACACAGGTGAAGGGAGAAGTCTGGCTTAGAGATGCACATTTAAGAGACACCAGAGACAGTCTTAACGCTGAGGCTGAATGACACCACCTAGGACGCGGGCAGAGCCAAGGGCAGAAAAGGTTCAGTGAATGCAACACGGTCCGTCATTTAGAGGCAGAAATTGCTAGAAAAGAAATGGAGATGGAAAGTTAGAGCCACAGTGCTTTGTCACCAGTACAAAACAAAAGCACTAATCTTCGTGTTTCTATTTTTCTCTAGTTCACCTAATGCCACTTCCCATTTATTTGATAACAATGCTTCTTCATGAACTGGTAGGAAAGTTGATGCACAAATAATCAATATGGTGGAGTTTTCTTGGTCAGAAGTAAATTTAAATCAAAACATGAGACACCAGCTTAAACCAAGACACAGCATGTCTGTCGCAATGAACTGTGAATGTGGGTGGAAGGGCAGGCACTGGGGAAACTGAGGCAAGTTTCAAGGAGCAGGAGAATCTTCAGGGTCAGTGTCACAAGAGGAGGCCAAACCATAAAGGCAGGCAAACCTAAAATAAACAAGCACCAAGCACTGGGTCAGGGTAACCTGTGAGCAGTAAGTAAGTTACCTAAACGCCTGGCAGGTCCGAATCCAGGCATCTAATAAATACCCAGAGCTGGAAAAGGAATGTCAACAAACATGAAGACCCAGTAATATCAGTTAATTAGTGAAATGGCTTTTGATAGAGGAGGCTTCCCAATTATAACAGCAGAACAAGTCTGGGCATTCATACATGAAAGGAAGAGTGACAAGGCGTAGAAATGTACCCATCAAAACGGACATCCCAGAAGTCAAGCAAGACATGCCGTAGTCATTCACGCCTGTCTGCTATGTACAGGAGCAGTCCCTGAGTCCTCAAAAACACCTGCAGGGCAGCACCTCCTTCTTACCTTCTTCAGCGCCTACCCGTGTGCTGCTGTGCAGAGAACACGGGCTGTGGGCCCAGCAGAAACTTTTTAGTACCTTGAACACCTTCTACTCTACATTTTGGAGCCTCTTGGTCCCCATGAAACCAGCAAATTTTGAAGCCTGACTCTGTCACTGGCTCCCCTAGAATGCCAATTTCCTCACCTAAAATAAGAGCAACACCCACTGTGAATAATAATAATAATAATAACAGCAACAATGAACGTGCCAGAGTGCTTTCCATGTGTCAAGTACTGGGCTAAAGCCTCATTTCCATATCACAGTAACTTGGAAGGCAGGGTCATTATCTCATTTTCCAGGTGTAGAAATTAAGACATCTTAATAAAACATGCAGATGAAATAACAAACCAGTGAGTTTGGTAGTCATCGTGAAGAAACAGATGAGAGATGTCTTCTAGAGAGAAACACATTTAACCCTCCTTGTCTCATTCCCTAACTCAGGAACCCTGTTGGACACCCCCCTGGGTTGCCATGGACGCCAACCGATCCCTGTGGAAGCCGTCATTGCTGAGGGCTGGTTGCCCAGAGCTTATTGGAATCACATGCAAAACAAACAAAATCAGTGCTTATGGCTACCCACCTCCCCAACTTGTCATTGCAAACTTCAGTTTTTATAAGAGGTGAAGGTGGGGAGCTAAGAGTCATTAAACAATGTGCCCAAGTTCCTACAGCTAGTGATTAGGGGAGAGCTTTGTGACTTGGTCATGACAGCCTTGGAGGTGCACAGGCTGAGGGGTAAGTGCATGCTGGGTGAAGTGGGGACCGCCCCCCTTCCTGTTTCCTCTCCTTTTTAGTCTCTTAAGCACGTTCAAAACTTTGTCCTCACTCCCTTCCCCCAAAAAGTTTATAAAAGTTTGGCCCAGGCTGTGCTTGATTTAAACTGTGTTTGAATGAGGGGCTGCTTGGTTGTGGGGGCCATAGTAGGTGTTAAGAAAAATTCACGACAAGAGGTGATTTGGAACACACCCCATGAACATGTCTCCTGGTCTGCCACATTGGAGTAGAATCTGCTGATTAAAGAAATGTCCTAATGATTTAGATAAATCTGGGGAATTAGGATATGCCATGTGGGTCATTAAGAAAATTTTGAGATACACAAAAACAAAGAAACATAAAATCCCTGCAGACAGAAACAAATAAAGCCCTCCCAGGAGGACTGATAAACACAGCAAGGTGAAAATTGCACGGGCCAATCAGAAAGGATGCCGTTGACATGTTTTTTGGAAGCGAAATAATGCTCCATAACACAGTCTGTTTCAAAACTTTTGTAGTGACCCATGTACTCTTTCTGGGCTCAGGGTCTGTGATCAACAGCTTGAATCCTCTAGAGAAGAAAGGGGAGAAGCACACATTTATTCCACATCTATAAGGCTAGGTGGCCACTGGCTAGACACTTCCCGAGTGTGATTTTAGTACCTCCTAGGACAGTTCAGCTGGGGGAGATATAACTCTCCCCATGTTACAGATGAAGGAATGGAGTAAGACTCAGATAACCAACCTACTCGGGTTGGCCCAGTAGTAAAAGAGATGAGGCCAGTTTGGCCCGGGCTGTGCTTGACTACAAGGCCATGTTTCTTCTTATATTCCTGGGCATGGGGTATTTTTTTGTCTGTCTTCAAAATCAGTACAAAACCAGATGCGTCTTTTCGTGCCAGATTTCCTTTATCCTCCCCAATCCCACCAAAACAGTTCTGGGGAGCGTTTGAGTAATGAAAACCAATATTTCTTCCCGCCCACCCCCTTCCTGTTTCCTCTTCTCTTTAGCCTCTTAAGCACATTTGAGACTTTGCCCTCATTCCCTTCCCCCAAAGTGAAAGTTGCTGTCTTTTTGTTAAGGCAGAACTGCGGGGATACATTCTTGGGAAAGTCATGTGCTTTTTATTATTATGTTGTTTATTCATGCCCTTGAAACACATTTATATTGTTAGGTTATTCGTGGAATAACACATTCGAATGAAAAAACAAACCAGAGAGTTTGGTAGTCAACTTGAGGAAACAAAGAGAAGCCTGCTAGAGAGACACATTGAACATTTCTTGTCTCTTTCCCTAATTCAGGAATCCTGCTGAACCCCGCCGTGGGTTGTCAGGGACCCCACCCTCTCCATGTGAAAGTCATCACGGCTGAGACTTGGTGTTTGTTGTGGCCATTCTAAAGGAAAGTAGATGCCCAGGGCTTACTGAAATCACATACAAAATGAACAAAATCGGTGCCTACAGCTACCCCCACCCCCAGCTTTCTATTGCAGACTTCTTGTTGGGAATGTAATGCTTTTATCAGAGGTGAGGGTGGGGAACTAATATCTATTAAGCACTGTGATCAAACACTCTATAGCCTTGATCCTCAAACCATGGTCCTGAGACCAGCATCCTTGGCACAATCTCAGAGCCCACCCCGACCCTACTGAAACAGAATCTGCAGGCTCACGAGGTTCCTGGGAAAATTCTTATGAGTATTAAAGTTGGAGAAGCAACTTCTCTGCTAGGCATTTTATCTAGGCATTTACCACCCTCAGGGAAGCAGGTATTCATGTTACAGTTACTTGAATGAGAAAACCAAAGCTCAGGGTGGTGAAGCGACTTGGGTAAGTTCTCAGTCGTTAGTGTCAAGGTTGCCATTTGAACGCTATTGCGTCTGACTTCAGATCTGCTCTATTTTCCACTCTCTTGCGCTGGCTTTCTTTTCCCCTGAAGCTTGTTGCAGTGTGCGGCTGTAAGCACAATGAGAGGAAACATGAGACCTGAATTTCCAAAAGGGGAATCTCACCAAAACAAGAATTGGAGTCCCCCGTGATGGTGATGGCCGACTGAGGGAAGCCCCGGGCAAGTGCAATGAGGACGGTCTCACAGGTGGGGAGTGGGCAGGCATGGAAGGCTCTGGGCTGCTTTCCGCGCATACTCAGGCTGTGGTCGTGTGCCCTGGACATACATCTGTGGGTGCTGGAAGGCCAGGTCCTTTCCTTCCTCTCCTGTCTCCCACATAAATGGCAGAAAAACCAGCATTTTCTTTCTCTTCTAAATTAAAGCTTATAAAGAGTAATCTTGAAGGCTCATTTCAGCCCACATGTGGGCATTGTTTGGTCTGCAGGATGTTGGCCCAGAAAATGATTCAAAATTCCCCTACAATATGAATTACTCACTGGCATACTTTAAAATGTTTCATTTGTTCTTAGAACTAAGTTTGTACTTTCTGTGTATGTATTTTACAGTAATGAAACATTTTAATGAATTTTCACAAAAAGAACACACCTGTATAACTAGCACCCAGATCAAGAAACAGAGTATTACTCTACCCCAAAGTTCTACTTATACTTTCTACGTAGGAGTGACCAATATTCTGGCTTCTAATTGCATTGATTGAATTACTTGCCGACATTCAAAATTGGAAAGTTTAATTTAAAAATCTGAGATTTCTGGCTTTTCTTAAAAAAAAAATTGAGGATTTAGCAATGTTGCTCATATTCTCAGCTGGATATTCGGAGAGACATGCTCTTTCCGATTTACCACAGTCCCCACCATTCCCTTTCATCCCCAACACTCGGGCCCACTGGCAACTATCTTTAATTGATATATTTTCAGTTTACAATAGAATTAAGAATTCAAATTGACACGAAAGGGAAATCTTTTTTCTATTCACTTCCTCCCCTCATTTACATTATATGCCAAGCCCCAATGGACATTTGAGGCTGCGATCCCTGCTCTGTGCCTGAGGATCCAAGCTCAGAGGGTAACTCTGATAAAACGCACTTTGGGGTACTAGTAATACTCTGTTTCCTGTCTTATTATAAAGGTTACAACTCAGAAACAGCCAGCTGGAAGAGATGGAAAGATAAGAAGGGGGAATGGCGTGGAGCTTCCAAGGGCTCTCTGGGCACACCGCCTCCCTAGACCCCATGTATTCAGCAATCTGGAAGCTCACCAAATCTCATTGGTCTAGAATTTTTACAGAGCTTGATCTCCAGCTTTATCCTACCCAGAGATCAGAGGGGTTGGAGGGCTGACAGCTGGAACCCTGTAACCACCTTGTCTTGGTGAGCAGCCCTATCCAGTCCCTCTAAGGACCTCCCCTAAAATACATCATTAGCTTAAGATTGGGTGTGAAGGAAAGGGTTTGTTATGAATAACAAAAGCTATACTATCACTCAGGAAATCCTGATGATTTTAAGAGCTTTGCACCTGGACTTGGAGAAAAAGATCAAATTATATTTCTTATTATTGCACAGTACAGCATTTCAGATATGTTTTAAGAATGGAAATTATGAGACTCTTTTATCACCCTCACATTTTGGCTTTTGGGGTGCTAAGTAAGTGGTTATAGATACATCTCTATGCAAAGGGAAGCAGATTCAACTTCTTAACAGACTTTTTCTTTTTCCTCAGAGTCTAAGTCTACTTTGTGCTGCTATGCAGAATTCCTAAGGCTGGGTAGTTTACAGCGAACATAAATTTATTTCCTAAAGTTCTGGAGGATTATAAGTCCAAGAACAAGGGGCTGGCATGTGGTGATGGCATTCTTGCTGTATCATTGTATCACCCTGTTGTCCTGTAGCAGAAAGGAGGAAAGAGAGAGAAAGGCACAGCCAACCTTCATAAGGAACCCACTCTTGCCATAACAAACTTAACTCCTGTGACGACAGCATTTATCCATCTGTGAGGGCAGATCCTTCATGGGCTACTCACCTTACACTGAAACACACCACTCACTTTGGCGTAATTAGGGGGTTTTATTGTAGGGAGTTTGAGAGTGGTCCAAGTACACACAGGATTGTGGACAGAGCCTAGTCAGATACACAATATGATCACGCCCATTTCTAAGTTCTGGGGGAACGCTCCTTTGAGGTGCTGAAACAGTGATCTCTCCTTGTTTAATCTGGCCTCCGTTTCTAAATCAGAAAATATTTTCATGGAATAGGTGTTGGGCTGGAGAACTCTGAAAGCAAGGAAAGGAAACCAGGAGTTGGGTAGGAACGTTCCATCTGAAGAAAGAATAAAAACAGGAATGATGGTATTTTGATCATTTCCAAAGTAGAAGGGTGGGTCTGAGGATGGTGAAGCAAAGCTAAAAGGAAGGTAACTCTTCTCTTAAGCCTCTTCCTCCTCTGTCGAGGGCAACTCCACCACAATGAAGAAAACCATTTGATTTCAACAAAAGGAGCCCTCCATTCCCTGATGGATATGCAGGGATGAAATGACCCCCAGAAGTGATACAGGTTGAAACAAAGTGTAAGGTTTTTATTAATGATTTTAGAGTAATATGAGGAAGGTACAGGTCAGCTTTTGTTAGCCTTAAAGTTGATAGCAATGAAGACAGAGTTGCCCTTCCTTAAAAGTTCCCAAGTACTGAGAAATTAAATTTGGGGCTGGATAACCTCAACAAATGGTGCTGGGAAAATTGGACATCCACAGGCAAAAGAATGAAATTGGACACTTATCTCACACTATGTACAAAGATCACCTGGAAATGGATAAAAGCTTAAATGTAAGACCTGAAACTGTAAAACTCCTAGACAGGAACAGGGGGAAGCTTCTTGACATCAGTCTTGGCTATGATTTCTTGGCTATGACACCAAAACACAGGCAATAGAAGCAAAATAGATAAATGGGATGAAATCAAACTAAAAAGCATTAGCACAGTAAGGGAAACATTAACAGAAAGTGGAGAAAATATTTGCAAACTATGTATCTAATAAGAAATTACTACCCCAAATATATGAGGGGTGTGGTGTGGTGGCTCACAGCTGTAATCCTAGCACTCTGGGAGGCTGAGGCAGAGTGGTTTGCTTGAGCCCAGGAGTTCAAGACCAAGCTGAGCAACAGTGGGGCCCTGTCTCTACTAAAAATAGAAAAGTTAGCGGGGCATCATGGCAGGCACCTATAATCCCAACTACTCGGGAGACTGAGGCAAGAAGATTTTTTGAGCCCAGGAGTTTGAAGTTGCTGTGAGGTATGAGGACACCACAGCATTCTACCCAAGGCAATAGAGTGAGACTTTGAATCAAAAAAAAAAATGCTCAGCGACTATCGCTAAGTGGTTAGAGCACCAGCCACATACAATGGGGCTAGTGGATTTGAACCAGGCCCAAGCCTGTTAAACAACAATGGCAACTACAACAAGAACAACAACAAAAAATAGCCGGGACTTGTAGTCTCAGCTACGTGGGAGGCTGAGGCAAGAGATCACTTAAGCCCAAGAATTTGATGTTGTTGTGAGCTGTGACACCATGGCACTCTATTGAGGGTGAAATACTGAGACTGTCTCAAAAACCAAACCAAAACAAAACAAAACTATATACATGGAACTCCTTTAACTCAATAGCAGAAAACATTTAATAAATGCGTAAAGGACTTAAATAGATATTTCTTTTAAAAAAGACATACAAGTGGCCAAAAAGAATATGAAAAGATGTTCAGGACCACTCAGGACAGGAGAACGCAAATCAAATGCTTGAGATACAACTTTATATCTGTTAGGATGGGCGTTGTAAAGAAAATGATAACAAGGATTAGCGAGGACGTGGAGAAGTTTGTTGGTGAGAATGCAAAATGGAACAGCTACTATGGAAACCAGTATGGAAGTTTCCCCCAAAATTAAAAATAAAAATACCATATGGCCCAGCACTCCCACTTACATGTATTTATCCCAAAGTGTTTAAATCAGTATCTCAAATCGATATAGTACTCCGATGTTCACTACAGCCTTATTCACAATAGCCAACATGAAGTCCATCTACAGTTGAATGGATAAAGAAAATGTAGAGGGTGGCACCTGTGGCTCAAAGGAGTAGGGCGCCGGACCCATATACTGGAGGTGGCAGGTTCAAACCCGGCTCCAGCCAAAAACAGCAAAAAAAAAAGTGTGTATACATATATATACACACACAATGGGCTATTATTTGGCCTGAGAGAAGAAGGAAATCCTGTCATCTACAACAACATGAAGGGAATTGGAGGACATGATGCTAAGTTTAAAAAGTCAGTCATAGAGTGATAACTACTGCATGGTATCATTTTAGATGAGGGATCTAAAAGAGTTAAGCACACAGATGCAAAGAGTAGAAAGGTGGTTGCCAGTGGCCGGTGGAAGGGTGTAGCAGGGTGTTTGCTGTTCAACAGGTATGAAATTTCAGTCATGCATGATGATTGCATTCTAGAGATCTGATACACACTATCATGCCTAGAGTTAAAAGTATTGTACTATTGTTTAAGTATTTGTTAAATGGGTAGATCTCGTTAAATGTTCTTACCACAATCAAAACAAAATTGGAGGTGGATACGCCATTTGTTCTTAAGGCAAGTGCAAATAAATCCCTCCCTTCCAGCTCTGCAGTGACACCACAATGACAAAAGCCTCACTTAACACCAGTTGAACATTTCCTGTGTGTTCCCTGCTCGGTCAGTGCAGGCACCCAGATGACCGAAGCTCACATAATGAGCTTATGAGACATTATGAGATTTCTCCTTTTTACAGATGAGGAAATAAGATTAAAAGGAGTCAAGCAATGTGCCCAAGTTGCCAAGCTAGCATTTCTAAAGCAAGCCGTCTAATGCCAAACCCCCAGATATTATAAACCACGCCCTATTGCCTCATCGCCATTAAAGCAACTGTTGACTTGACCCTTGGTGCCAGCTCCCCTCCTCCAGCTCTCTAATTGGACGATAAAAGAGATAGAGACTGAGTAGCAAGAGGGCAAGTATTTAGCCTGGCTTGGGTTCTCCTCTGTCAAAAGGCATCACGTGGAAAGTATGAGGTGTTGTCACACAAATAATTGGCCACCCGGGAGGGAGCAGGAGGACTCTTTTGCTTGTGTCAGAGTCCTGGATGGACTCTTCTGGCTTCTCTTGGTAACTCTTTACCAGGAAGTCTCTCGGTACGTTTTGTATTTCAGAAAGATTGCTGCTAAAATTATCTGGGTTAGGAATTTGACAGAATTCTGGCCCCCCGAGCATTTGGTATGGAAATAAACAGCAGAGCTGATTATCTCTATTCAAGCTTAAATAAAACCGTATGAAGAGCTCAGCCAGATTCTTCCCCCGCCATCCCTACCTCACCTCTTATGAAAGACCAGCGATTCTGGAACATCTATTACAAGAGGGCTTTTTCTCCCCCGCCCCCCAAGGCCCTTGTAATCCCAGCTGTGTCTGGGAGCCAGCATATGCCTCTCAACTCCTTCCCAAGTGTCTCGAGGCTAGAGAAACCCCAAACACATTTCCACCAAGCCTCCTTCTTCAGAAACTTTAAAAGTGTGTACGTTTTCAGAAATGTAATCTAGATGATTAGGATTCATTTGTGCTTTGCTCATCAAAGTTCTCTTTTGCAAGAACCATTTGGTGTCAAGTACGTTTTTTTTAGTCCTCTCCACACCCCCCCTTCCCAAGTCTTTTATCTTAGAACCAGGAAGTCACTTTTGCCAGCCGACTATGAACTAACTGTAACCACAAAAAGTTGGAGATGGCTTCAAAGCTCTGGACTCATGAGGCTTGAATATGTTTTAACCTTAGCAGAAAGCAGTCCTTACTCATCTGGGGGGAAGGCGTCCACGGGGGCTGCTGGGGGCCGCTGTGTTATTGGGGACACGGCTGGCAGCGTGTCCTCACAGTCTGGGGCATCCGTAAAGGAGAGGAGGCTGGTTCTGGGAGATACGGCTGGGGGCTGGCAGAGGAATTAGTTTCATTTTCCACTCAGATGCAGCTGGGGAAAGAGTCTCCCTGCTCCCTCTCCCCCGAGTTCAGACATAAAAGGGTCACTGTTTGTTCTCTTAAACGCTTGGAAAAGAAGAGCTCACCCATATTGAGAGCTTACTACAAACACTCACAGGCTACTCTGTGGTTTTCTCTTCTTAGTTTCATCTCTTTCCTTTGCAACCTTCTTTGCTCTTCAACCTTTATTCTTTCACAACCCAAACAGCTGGAATTCCCTGAACGTACCTTGTTATTTTTGCCTTCCTTGATACTCTCACACACCACGTACATTTCCATTCCTGTAAGTCTTCTTGAAAACACCTTCCTCCTCCTCAGACTATTTCTGATGTAAAGGCTTCCATTAAAATGGTATCGATCTACCTCTGTATTTGTATCCATAGCTAACCTACGTCTGTATTTTCTTTGACACTGCTGGAAAGGGTTTGTCATCTCCCTGTTTATTTCACCTCCCTATTTTCTGTATTGATGCCTGATGGCTCTTTTCAAACAGACCGTAAATTTCTTTTTTTTTTTTTTGAGACGGAGCCTCAAGCTATCCCCCTGGGTAGAGTGCCATGGCATCACAGCTCATAGCAACCTCCCACTCCTGGGCTCAAGCGAGTCTCCTGCCTCAGCCTCCCAAGTAGCTGGGACCACAGGCGCCCGCCAC
>CAUYQV010168176.1:0-27993 GCA_963574575.1 Galagoides demidoff | reverse complement strand
TCTGACATATGGGACCGGTGCCCTACTCCTTTGAGCCACAGGCGCTGTCCGAGGTGGGGAGGGTTCTTTATGTATTGTTAGGTATGTTCTTTGCAGCTATTTTCTTCCAGTCTGTAGCTTGTCTTTTTATACTCTTTTTTTCCCAGTATTTTTTTTTTGATTTGTGCTGTTATTCAATGGCACTCTACCCTGGGGGATTGATTTAGGATCCTTATAAAAAAAAAAAAAAAAAAAAAAGAACCCCCAAAACTCAACAAAAACTGATTTCTCTCCCTCTTTCTCCCCTTACCCTTCCCATTCCTGTCTTCCTCTGTTCCTTCTCTTACCCTCTTGCATTCTGCCATGGAATGACATCCACCACACGATTATACAGCAAGGCTGCAAGACAGCCCTCACCAAATGCTGACACCTTGGTATTAGACTTCCCAGCCTCTAGATCTATGAGAAATAAATTTCTTCATTTAAAACCCCTGATAAGGCTCTGCGCCTGTGGCTTAATCGGCTAAGGCGCCAGCCACGTACACCTAAGGTGACGGGTTTGAATCCCCAGCCCGGGCCTGCCAAACAACAATGATGGCTGCAACCAAAAAATGGCCAGGTGTTGTGGCCGGCGCCTGTGGTCCTAGCTACTTGGGAGGCTGAGGCAGGAGACTCGCTTGAGCCCAGGAGTTGGAGGTTGCTGTGAGCTGTGATGCCACTCTACCCAGGGGGATAGCTTGAGGCTCTGTCTCAAAAAAAAAAAAAAACCCTGATAAACCAGGGTGTGAGTGGTGGCTGACATCTGTAGTCCTAGCCCTCTGGGAAGCTGAGGTGGGTGGATTACTTGAGCTCAGGAGTTTGAGCCCAGCTTAAGCAATAGCGAGACCCTGACTCTACTAAAAATAGAAAAGCTAGAGCTGCACTTGTGGCTCAGTGGGTAGGGTGCCAGCCCCATATACCGAGGGTGGAGGATTCAAACCCGGCCCTGGCCAAAATGCAACCAAAAAATAGCCGGGGGTCGTGGCAGGCGCTTGTAGTTCCAGCTACTCAGGAGGCTGAGGCAAGAGAATTGCCTAAGCCCAGGAGTTGGAGGTTGCTGTGAGCTGTGATGCCACAGCACTCTACCCAGGGGGATAGCTTGAGGCTCCATCTCAAAAAAAAAAAAAGAAAAGAAAAAAAGAAAATAGACAAATTATATGAAAGGACATTTCACAAAGAGGATATAGAGGGCAAATAAGTACATCAAAAGATGTTCAACATTAGCCAGGTGTACTGGCTGACTCCTATTATCCTAGACTCTGGGAAGCTGAGGTGGGTGGATTGTCTGAGCTCACAGGTTCAAGACCAGCCTGAGCAAAAGCAAAACTCCCAACTTGAACAAAAATAGAAAAAGCTACCTGGGCATTGTGGTGGGTGCCTATAGTTCCACCTACTTGGGAGGCTGAGGCAGTTTGAGATAGTTGTGAGCCATTATGCCAGGACATTCTACCAAGGGCAACAAAGTGAGACTCTGTCTCAAATAAAAGAAAGATGTTCAGCATCATTAGCTATTAGGGAAATGCATATTAAAACCATTTGGAGAGGCTGGGAGCCCGTAGCTCAGCAGTTAGGGCACCAGTCACATACACCAAGGCAGGCAGGTTCAAACCTGACCCAGACCTACTAAACAAGGACAACTGCAACAACAATAAAAAAGCAATAGTGGGCACTGTGGCAGGCACCTGTAGTCCCAGCTACTTGGGAGGCTGAGGCAGGAGAATCGCATAAGCCCAAGAGTTAAAGGTTGCTGTGAGCTGTGATGCCACAGCTTTATACCGAGAGCTGTGAGGGCAACACAGTGAGATTCTGTCTCAAAAAAAAAAAAAAAAAAAAAAACACACATGAAGAGACTACTACCTACTTATCAGAATAGGAAATTTTTTTTTGTTTGTTTGTTTTTGCGGTTTTTGGCCCAGGGCTGGGTTTGAACCCACCACCTCCGGCATATGGGGCCAGCACCCTACTCCTTGAGCCACAGGTGCGGCCCCGGAAATTTTTTTTTTTTGAGACAGAGTCTCACTGTGTTGCCCTTGGTAGAGCTATGGCATCACAGCTCACAGTAACCTCAAACTCTTGGACTCAAGTGATTTTTTTTTTTTGGAGTTTTTGGCCAGGGCTGGGTTTGAACCTACTACCTCTAGTATATGGGGCTGGCGCCCTACTCTTTGAGCCATAGGCACCTCAAGTGATTCTCTTGCCTCAGCTTCCCAAGGAGCTAGGACTACAGGCGTCTGCCACAATGCCTGGCTATTTTTTGGTTGTAGTTGTCATTATTGTTTGGTAGGCCCGGGCTGGGTTCGAATTCACCAGCTCTGGTGTATGTGGCTGATATCCTAGCCACTGAGCTACAGGCACCAGGCCAGAATGGGAAAAATTTTTTTTTTAAATCAGCAGAATTCCCACATTGATTTACTGACTTATAGAATAGAGCCATTGTGGTGGAAAGGCCCAAGTGGAGGCTCGGCGCCTGTGGCTCAAGTGGCTAAGGTGCCAGCCACACACACTTAAGGTGGTGGGTTCGAATCCAGCCCAGGCCTGCCAAACAACAATGATGGCTGCAACCAAAAAATAGCCGGGTATTGTGGCGGGTACCTGTGGTCCCAGCTACTTGGGAGGCAGAGGCAGGAGACTCGCTTGAGCCTAGGAGTTGAAGGTTGCTGTGAGCTGTGATGCCACAGCACTCTACCCAGGGGGATAGCTTGAGGCTCTGTCTCAAAATATATATATATATATATCGCTAAGTTTTGAGGTGGTTTGTTACATACCAATTCAAATGTAAACTGTAGACATTAAATGGCTATAGATTACTGTATGCTTAATCAGGTGGTTATTTCAAGTACTACTGCAATTTCAGATGTGGCCTATTTTCTATAACAATTCCATACCTCTTCCAACATTTTGTATGTAGCTGTTGATCTGGCCAATGATAAAATGGTCTCTTAAAGATTCCACCATATTGGTAGTTGGAACCTAACACCTTTGGAGTGCTAGCCTACAGAATCTGGAACAAACTATGAACCAGACATTATTAAATGGTGAAGTTTTTCTCATACCTAGAATATAAGGGGTCTGGGCAACAGAGAGTTGATTGAGGTAAATGACATATCTCAATGGGTGTGCTAAATGAGCTGCCTTCAGAATTTTTGTTTCTCAACCTCATGATACTGAATCTGGCTGGTTTAGACTCTAATACCAAAGAAAGACACATTTTCACTTAGAGACCTAAGAGTTACTCCACCAACTTGGAAACTGAAAGCTACTTGGACATTTGTGGTTCCTCATATCATTACACATCCCTACACTTTCCAGCCAACTTCTAGCCTATTTGCCAGAACTATGTCACATGGCCACCACAACTGCAATGGAGGCCAGTAATGATACAACAAAAGATCTGACTAGCTTAGAGCAACTATATGACGCACCTCCTATTGCTGGGCACACTGCTATCCTGCAGAAAACTGGGGCTTTATTACTAAAGAAGAGGAAAGGGATAGCAGTTGAGTAGCCAACTAACAGTGTTTACCGTACCTGACTAGCGAAACATTTTTAAAACAATCATAAATGTAAAGGTGGTTGGTCTTTATAGTGAAATAGAAAATTTGTTACCTCATAGTTTTTAATAAGGCATAAAATCTCCCTACATGCCTTCTTTCTCTGCTACCCCCAAACCTCCACCCTTATGAATGGATCTCTGTTCATAAAGGAACTTGATCGACCTTGTCTTTTAAAATTTGTTCTTTAAGCCTAAACTGATTCCTGAGTGTCCCTGATAGATGTACAATCAGGCCTCAGGATTGGAAACACCAGGACTGCATTTGTCTTCACTGTTGTCTGAGGAAAAACAGACACAGCATTCACATTCACAATACCTTGTGAATTGGGCTGCAATTACCACCTCCACCCCCATTTTAAATTCAGTTACCCACTGGTACCCAGGGATGGCAGTCTGCCTTTCTTTCTTTTGGGATGCTACTTGCTTCTTTTCTTTCCCCTGCCATCTTCTCTTCTCTTTCCCATGTCTCTCCCCCCACTCTCTTCCCTTTCTCTAATATAAAATAAACTTAATATCCTAATCTTGACCTAGAGAAAAATCTTTTCTCCTCCTGCGAGCAGCAACAACTGAGTAACTTTGCAATTCTAAACCTATCAATAACCCTTTAGGACCCAAGGGCAGAACATATAGGAGAGGACACAGTGTGAAGAGCTTACCTTGTTAGGAGCTTTTCTCTTGGACTACAGGAAGACTCTAAGAGAATTTAATGGTAAAACTTTGTGTGGTGTGGTGTTGTGGAAGTGAGAGATGAAACAAACAATTGTGAGGCCTATCCCTAATGTTAATTCATCCAATGCACACATATATTCTGATTCTCTCATATATAATATCCATTATTTAAACATGTTGTTTATTAAGTCCAAGAGCCCATGATATCCTTCCCATAATAAGAGTCAATTTCTTTTACTTGCAGACAAAGTATTTTTGCCTGGTGCAAGATCTGATACCAAAAGCAAATTCTTTATATAATAAATTCTCAGGCAGGCATTAGGATTTTGTTTTGGTTATCTGGCTAGATATGGTGAAAACAATGTGGTGGAAAAATAATCTGGGGTGGGGCTGGGCCCTTCTCTACTAAAAGTAGAAAAAAAAAAGTCCGGGCAAGGTGGCTCATGCCTATAATCCTAGCACTCTGGGAGGCCAAAGAGGGTGGTTTGCTTGAGCTCAGGATTTCAAGACCAGCATGAGCAAAAGTGAGACCACCCCCACCTGCCTCTACTAAAAATCGAATAACTGAGGCAGGAGGATCTCTTGAGCCCGAGCTGGAGGTTGCTGTGACCTATAACGCCATGGCACTCTACCCAAGGTGACAGCTTGAGACTGTCTCAAAAAAAAAAAAAATAATCTGGGATGGGAATCTATAGCCTACAGCAGTGTTTTTCAACTTTTTAAATCTCACAACACACTTGAACTTGCAGTTAAACTTCCCCAGCACACTTACATTATGTTGATCAAAAAAAAAAAGGGAAAAAAATTAATATACTTACTGTGCTTTGAACATCTTTCAAAAATAATCTAACAATCTTTTTGGTTTCAGTTTTTGTTGAGACAGAGTTTCACTTTGTCACCTTGAGTAGAGTGCTGGGCATTATAGCCCACAGCAACCTCAAACTCCTGGGCTCAAGTGATTCTCGTACCTCAGCCTCCTGACTACCTGGGAATACGGGCACCTGCCATAATGCCGGCTAATTTTTCTATTTTCAGTAGAGATAGGGTCTCACTCTTTCTTACGCTGGTCTCGAAATGTCACCAGATGAAGAGGGTCCAGCCACTGGTCACCGTCAGCCAATATGCAGAGACGGGGACAGGTATACCAAACTTTGTCAGAAGGCGGACAATTCTGGAGAATAGTGAAGAGTAGCCTCTCCAAGACGGTTCTGTTCTTCCATTTCCAAAATTACAGTTTTATACATAATGGTTCACAGTAAAGACCACAATAAGCCTTATTTTACATAATAATAAGCACAACTCAGTGACAATCAATTACAGCATTTCCAATTCAAAAGCTAATTCCTGGGTGGCACCCATAGCTCAGTGTGTGGGGCGCTGGCCAAACACACCAGGGCTGGCGGGTTCGAACTCCCCCACGCCCAGGCCTGCTAAAACAACGACAACTGCACCAAATATATGTATATATACACATATATATCAAAAAATATCCAGGCGTGGCTCGGTGCCTGTGGCTCAAGCGGCTAAGGCACCAGCCACATACACCTAACCTGGCAGGTTTGAATCCAGACTGGGCCCGCCAAACAACAGTGACAGCCGCAACCCAAAAATAGCCCTGTGTTGTGTTGGGTGCCTATAGTCCCAGCTACTTGGGAGACGGAGGCAGGAGAATCACTTGAGCCCAGGAGTTGGAGGTTTGCTATGAGCTGTGATGCCATGGCACTCTACCCAGGGGGACAGCTTGAGGCTCCGTCTCAAAAAAAAAAAAAATAATATCCGGGCGTTGTCATGGGAGCCTATAGTCCCAGCTACTTGGGAGGCTGAGGCAAGAGAATCACCTAAACCCAAGAGTTTGAGGTTGCTGTGAGCTGTGATGGCAGTGCACTCTACCAAGGGTGACATAGTGAGACTCTGTCTCAAAAAAAAGTTAATTCCTAAACTATTCAAGATGGGCATACTTAGGGTGGAAGTTAAATTTACAAAACAATAAGAATTAAAGGTAAGGGTCAGGCGAGGTGGCTCATGCCTATAATCCCAGCACTTGGGAGGCTGAGGTGGGTGGACTGCATGAGCTCACAGATTCCAGACTATCCTGAGCCAGAGCAAGACCATCCTGAGTCAGAGCGAGACATCATCTTTAAAAATAGCCAGGCACTGTGGTAGGACCTGTAGTCCCAGCTACTTGGGAGGCTGAGCCAAAAGAATTGCAGAAGCCCAGGAGTTTGAGGTTGCTGTGAGCTATTATTGCAGGAAGATGAGGCCCAACGTAGAGAAAGAGCACCCAAACACCACGTTTATAAGAGGAAGGGCTTTATTCACCAGCTGGGAGCTTATGGCATAGAAGAATTCCAAATGGCTGCAGGCTCCCCGACTGGCCTGGTATTTCCCTTTTTATCAACAGTCAAAAAGTTTCACCCCACAGGTACCCTTCTCATTGGCCAGTTTGAATCAAGCGAGAGATGCTATTCCAGCCCCTACAGGATTTCACAGAACTTGGAAATTTCAAAGTTCCAGAAAGTTAAGTCTACAAATTCCCCAAAGCTGAGTCACCATGGAGGGGGCCCTGCAAGTGGATCCTGGTGGTCTCCTTGAGAAGACCTGTTCTCCTAGACCTCACCCTTCTCGGGTAGATTCTCACTATGACACCACAGCACTCTATCAAGGGTGACAAAGTGAGACTTTGTCTCAAAAAAAAAAGAATGAGAGACAGGAGTTGAAGGTCACTTAGGACCTAAAATACCAGACCAGATTTGGCATGTCTGCCCTGGCCTGACAGACTCCATCTTAATCTCACTATATGTGCTTTCTAACTCAGGCAATCCACCCGTCGTGGCCTTGCGGCGTGCTAGGATACAGGCATGAACCACAATAACTAATGATCTTTAAAAACTTCTTTCGCACATCCAAGATCCTGTCAACAGCACACCAGTATAAGGTGACCAGATTTTAACATTGGTAAAGCGGGACACTGTTGGGGGGGGGCAGGGCCTGACAACAATGCAAACTTTGATAAGCAGTTCTCAATAATCAGTTCTCTTTTTTTTTTCTTTTTGAGAAAGAGCCTCAAGCTATCCCCCTGGGTAGAGTGCTGTAAAATCACAGCTCACAGCAACCTCCAACTCCTGGGCTCAAGTGAGTCTTCTGCCTTAGCCTCCCAAGTAGCTGGGACCACAGGCGCCTGCCACAATGCCTGGCTATTTTTTGGTTGCAGCTGTCATTGTTTTGGTGGGCAGGGCTGGATTCGAACCCACCACCTTAGGTGTATGTGGCTGGCGCCTAAGCCACTTGAGCCACAGGCGCCAAGCCCAATAATCAGTTCTCAACAATTATTTGTTATTATTAAAGTTTAACATTATAAAATTAATAAAAAAATATAAAATGCATATCCTAGCAAAATAGCCACATGGCAGCTGAAAACCCTATATTCCCTTCCTGTTCTCCTGTGTTCCCTAGCTTGCCCTGCATTCTTTCCAAAACTCTGGGCTTTTTTAAAACACCGCAGGATGCAGGACAAATTGTTAAAAATAGGGACTGTCATGCCAAAAGTGGTAAGTCTGGTGGTCACCTTACTCTAGGGGAGGAGGGGGCTACTTGCTTGTTACAGACAGTTTGGCTCCTTCTGAGCTAATTGTCCTTGCCTAGAAGCAAGGGAAGGAGCCCAGGAGGGGAGTACGGAGTTTACATGAGCCTTTTCATTTCCAAATGAAGTTACATTAACCTCTTCATTCCCAAATGGAGTTACATTAACCTTCAGCAGCTGAAAACCTTATATTCTCTTCCCATTCTCCCGCTGTTCCCTAGATTGTTATGCATTCTTTCCAAAAATCGGAACTTTTTTTTAAAATGCAACGGGACATGGGACAAATTGTTAAAAAGCGGGACATCTGGTCACCTTACACCAGTATGCTGCAGCACATCAGTTGAAAATCAACATATATTAGCAAAATAGATCATTAACTTTTTGTTTGTTCTCACCTGAACTCCCGTGTCCACTGCAGTTAAAGCTCTGGGATAAGCTTCTCAGTCTAGGCATCACCTATACATAAAGCACCATTCCAGCATCTGTACCAATAATTCATCTGATTTAAAATTATATTCTTTCCTGTTGAGTCAAGAACCTTCAAATAGTGCCGGGCACAGTGGCCCACATCCCAGCACTCTGTGAGGCAGAGGCGGATGAATTCCCTGAGCTCAGGAGTTTGAGGCCAGCTTGAGTAAGAGCAAAACCTTGTCTCTACTAAAAATAGAAAAACTGGCCAGGCTTTGTGGTGGATGCCTGTAGTCCCTGAAATGTTACCGAGCCAAAGATGAAAGATTATTCCAAGGTGTGAGACAAAAGGAAAACGGAGGCCCAGTTTATGCAAATAAAATAGCTTTATTCCACCTGGGGTGCAGGTGAGGTTAGATTTCCAACCGGGAAATTACTTACACGTGAGTAATGGTGAATGCGGATTTTAAAAGGTCGGGAAGATGCAAGTAGGGACATTCCTTTTTCCTGAGTTGTAAGCATGTGGGTTGGCCCATTTACCTTTCCCACGTGGGACATCTGGTGGGATAGGGTAGGGGTTGACCCATTCACCTTTCTTAAGTGGGACAGCCAGTGGTAGAGGGTAGGGATTGAATATTTGGGGGGGAGGGGGCATCCACCCTACTTGGGTGGAGTTTGACCCTACCAGTCGCAGCTACTCGGGAGGCTGAGGCATGTGGATCAACTTGAACTCAGGAGTTGTAGGTTCTGTGAGCTATGGTGGCAGAGCTTTGCACAGAGTGAAAGAGAGACTCTGTCTCAAAAGCAAAACATAACAAAACAAAACAAAAAACTTCAAATATCATTTATATAAGTATTGCCTGTTTACTGGTACATATTTGCAAACTCCTACAATTTTTTTCAAATGCCTGCTTTCTCCTGCTACCTTGGACTTCGTAAATTGTTCCCTTGAGGCAATGCAGTGGTTAACTCTAGTTAGAGGTTTGGAGAATTTGGAGTGAGACACCAGGAGGGCTGGTGTGCCGGTGAGAAAATGTGCTTTTTTTCACCTGCTAATTCCCTCAGGAGAGAGGATAACTGAATCTTCACCCAGATAAACAATATGGGGTGGGAGTTGAATAGCGGCTAAGTAGGAGTTGGGGATTCTGGAGATTCCCAATTCTTCCAATTCTGTTTATTACCTTTACAACGTTCAGAGTTCTATGCTTTTCTGCCCCAATTTCTACTGAGAGACCTGACAGGGCTGTGAATTCACTGAGTTTTGTAATTTGGAAACATGATGGATTAAAACATAAAAGCTTGGCTTTTTTTTTTTTTTTTTGTGAGACAGAGTCTCAAGCTATCCCCCTGGGTAGAGTGCTGTGGCCTCACAGCTCATAGCAACCTCCAACTCCTGGGCTCAAGCGAGTCTCCTGCCTCTGCCTCCCAAGTAGCTGGGACCACAGGCGCCCGCCACAACGCCCGGCCATTTTGGGGTTGCAGCCATCATTGTTGTTTGGTGGGCCTGGGCTGGGGATTCGAACCAGCCACCTTAGGTGTACGTGGCTGGCGCCTTAGCCGATTGAGCCACAGGCACCGAGCCAAAAGCTTGGTTTTTAAGCCTGACTTATACCTTTAATATTCGCACTCTGGGAGACAGAGGTGGGTGGATTTCTTTTCTTTTCTTTCTTTCTTTTTTTTTCTTTTTAGAGATAGAGTGTCACTTTATCGCCCTTGGTAGAGGGCTGTGGTGTCACAGCTCACAGCAACCTCCAACTCCTGGGCTTAGGTGATTCTCTTGCCTCAGCCTCCCCAGTAGCTGGGACTACAGGCATCTTTTTTTTTTTTAGAGACAGAGTCTCACTTTGTCGCCCTGGGTAAAGTGCTGTGGCATCACAGCCCACAACAACTTCCAACTCCTGGGCTTAGGCGATTCTCTTGCCTTAGCATCTGGAGCAGCTGGAACTACAGGCACCTGTTACAACACCCGTCTATTTTTTGTTGCAGTTGGCCAGGGCCGGGTTTGTACCTGCCACCCTTGGTATATGGGGCAAGCACCCTACCCACTAAGCCACTAGGTGCCACCCAATGGCCGGATTTCTTGAGCTTAAGAGTTTGAGACCAGCCTGAGCAAGAACGAGGTCCTGCCTCTACTTAAAATAGAAAAACTAGCCAGGCATTGTGGCAGGCGCTTGGGAGTCTGAGGCAAGAGGATCGCTTGAGCCCAGGAGTTTGAGGTTGTTATGAGCTATGATGCCAAAGCACTCTACCAAAGGTGCCAGAGTGAGATTCTGTCGCAATAAAAAGTAAATACATAAAAGCTTGGTTTTAAGTTATCTTATTCTTGGGCTGTAAGAAGTAATTGGCTGGGTGCGGTGGCTCACACCTGTAATCCCAGCACTCTGGGAGGCCAAGGCAGGTGGATTGCCTGAACTCACAGGTTCAAGACCAGCCTGAGACACTGCAAGACCCTGCCTTTAAAACTAGCCAGGCATTGCGATGGGCACCTATAGTCCCAGCTACTCTGGAGGCTGAGGCAAAAGAATTGTTTCAGCCCAAGAGTTGTTTTTTTGTTTGTTTGTTTGAGATAGAGCCTTGGCTCGGCGCCTGTGGCTCAATTGGCTAAGGTGCCAGCCACGTACACCTAAGGTGGTGGGTTCGAATCCCCAGCCCGGGCCCGCCAAACAACAATGATGGCTGCAACCAAAAAATGGCCCAGCGTTGTGGCGGGTGCCTGTAGTCCCAGCTACTTGGGAGGCGGAGACAGGAGACTCGCTTGAGCCCAGGAGTTGGAGGTTGCTATGAGCTGTGATGCAATGGCACTCTACCCAGGGGGATAGCTTGAGGTTCCGTCTTAAAAAAAAAAAAAAGAAAAAGAAAAAAAAGAGATAGAGCCTTAAGCTGTCGCCCTAGGTAGAGTGCTGTGACATCACGGCTCACAGCAACCTCCAACTTCTGGGCTTAAGCAATTCTCTTGCCTCAGCCTCCCAAGTAGCTGGGACTACAGGCACCCACCACAACACCCGGCTATTTTTTGGTCGTAGTTGTCATTGTTGTTTTGCAGGCCTGGGCTGGATTCGAACCCACCAGCTCTGCTGTGTGGCTGGCACCTTAGCTGCTTGAGCTACATACAGGTACTGAGCCAAGCCCAAGAGTTTGAGGTTGCTGTGAGCTATGATGTTACAGCACTCTACCGAGGGTGACAAAGTGAGATTCTGTCTCAAACAATAATAATAATAATTAATTCCTTAAGGATTGTTACAGAAATCCCCTGGGTTTCTGTCCATGACCTGAACCAAAATTTCAAGGAATTTGACTATAATTTAAATATATAAACAACAACATTCATTGTATCCCACAAGTCTTAAAAAAAGCCACAATGTGATTATAATGTTTTTACCAATTCAAAAAGAAACCCTGTGCCCATTAGTAGGCACGGCCCATATTCCCTTAAACCTAAGCCATAGGGTACCACTTATCTGCTTTCTGTTTTTCTAGATTTGCCTATCTGGGGTAGTTCATATAAATGGAATGATACAATATGTGGCCTTTTGTATCTGGCTTGTTTCACTTAGCACATGCTTTCAAGGTTTATCCCCATTGGAGTTATGTATCAGTACTTCATTCTTTTTTATGGCCAAATAAGATTCCATTGTATGAACAGAACATTTTGTTTATCCATTCTTCATCTGTTAATGAACACTTGGGTTGGTTCCATCTTTTGGCTATTGTGAATGTTTCTGCTACAAATATATATGTAGAAGTATTTGTTTAAATACCTTTTTTTTAAATTTCCAAAATATGAAAGTACAAATGATTAGGTTAGAATGTTTACGTTTGTTAGGTAAGGTCCCTGTTGTATTTGTGCCCCTCACCCAGGAGGTATGCCATTTACAGGTAGGCCTTTACATTGCTCCCATTAGATGAGAATACACCAATGCCCCTCCCTCCTCCTTTGCTCCCCCATCACCTGTTTTTCAATTCTGTTGGTCTTTTGGAGTAGAATTGGGGGGTCATATAGTAACTCTATGATTAACCTTTTGAGGAACGGCCATCAGTGTCCTCAGTTCTCAAGTCAGGAAGTACCTGTGGGAATTTCTCCAGTTGCCAATTGTGTTTATTCCAATTACGAACTCAAAACTTGGGGAGATAACCACAAGGTGGCCAATAGTGGAAGGAGACACTGACTAGGCATGATGGCTCTCACCTGTATTCTGGGAGGTAGAGGTGGGCAGATTGCCTGAGATCATGAGTTTGAGACCAGCCTGAGCAAGAGCGAGACCTTGTCTCTAAAAATAGCTGTGTATTGTGGCAGGAATCTGTAGTCCCAGCTACTCAGGAGGCTAAGGCAAGAGAATCACTTGAACCCAAGAGTCTGAGGTTGCTGTGAGCTACAGTACCACAGCATTCTACCGGGGTGGTGGTGGTGGTGGTGGTGGTGACAAAGTGAGATTCTGTCTCAAAACAACAACACCACTCTGACCAGTGGACCATAATGGCATTCTGTTTCTTCAGTGATTAGCACAAGCTAGTGTAGATCCCTAGTATAATGGCCATACATCCTAGGGGAAAGTAGGAGGAAGGTTTAAAATACTCACTTGTAGTGTCACATGTACCTGGTCTCATTTTCACAGGTTTACCTTACAGAATCTGGTTTTTGGAATGAGAAGGTCTGGGAAATTAAGTAAGGGGTGGTATGATTTTCTATTGTGGCAATTCAAGGCAAAATGCCTTTAGCCAGACCTAGAGATTTTGTTCTCATGATTATGCATATCATGGTCTCCTATATGTGGCCTATTATAGGACACCATGATGAATTAGTGAGTACAAATGGTCCTTGGGGAAAAATTAGTTTAGTTCCAGCCTCCAAACCTGCTGCCTTTCATGACATCCAAACTCATCCTGTTTCTCCACTAAATATTCATGTCTACCACTTGACATGAAGCCTGATAATGGATTTAGAACTGATGTGTGCTATAGGTGTAAAACAAACATGGGAGACTTTGTGGGAAAAAAAGTAACGTAAAATATCCCATTTATGATGTGTCTAGTTTCACTTGACTGGCCTTTACATTTTTTAAAAATGTGTTTAGTTGATAATATTGAAATAGTATTTTGGATGTGCTGGGATAAACACAATTCATTATTAAAATCAATTTCTTTTTCTTAAATCAATTTCAACTTTTTATTTTCACTCTTCTTCCATATGGGGACTGGAAAAATTAGAAGTCCACAAGCAGATGGCTAGCTGGATGGGAGCTGCAACTAACAAAGGCCTTTTAATCTCTGTGTCGCTACCTGTTCATTTTTTTCTTTCTTTTTTTTTTTTTTTTGTAGAGACAGAGTCTCACTTGTCACCCTCTATAGAGAGCTGTTGCGTCACAACTCACAGCAACTTCCAACTCCTGGGCTTAGGCGATTCTCTTGCCTCAGCCTTCCGAGTAGCTGGGACTACAGGAACCCACCACAATGCCCGGCTATTTTTTTTTGTTGTTGTTGCAGTTCAGCTGGGGTTAGGTTTGAACCCATCACCCTCGGTATATGGGGCCGGTGCCCTACTCACTGAGTCACAGGCGCTGCCCATACCTATTCATTTTTCAATTGAGACTGATCCTATCTCAAGAATGGGAGAAAAAGTATCCAATGTACTCAGCCCTACTGTGAAACTAATTTATAAGCACCCACACTTCCAAATGAAAGCTATAACCCAACTATAGCCCAAGATGAAGGGGAAAGAGGAGGCGAGAGGGGAGGATGGGTGGAGGGAGAGTAATTGGTGGGACCACACCTATGGTGCATCTCACAAGGGTACATGTTACATTTACTAAATGTAGAATATAAATGTCTTTTTTTTTTTTTTTTGAGACGGAGCCTCAAGCTATCCCCCTGGTTAGAGTGCCATGGCATCACAGCTCACAGCAACCTCCAACTCCTGGGCTCAAGCGAGTCTCCTGCCTCAGCCTCCCAAGTAGCTGGGACCACAGGCGCCCGCCACAACGCCCAGCCATTTTTTGGTTGCAGCCATCATTGTTGTCTGGCAGACCCAGGCTGGGGATCCGAACCAGCCACCCTAGGTGTACGTGGCTGGTGCCCTAGCCGATTGAGCCACAGGCGCTGAGCCCAATGTATGTTCTTGTTGACTTTGCAAAGATCAGTTGTCTGTAAGCACATGGCTTTACTTCTGGGTTCTTTATTCTGTTCCATTGATCTATATGTCTATTTTTATACCAGTCCCATGCTCTTTTAGTTACTATAACCTTGTAGTGTAATTTGAAGTCAGGAAATATGATGATTCCAGCTCTATTCTTCTACATTTTTTTTTTAGACAGAATCTCCCTCTGTCACTCTGAGTACTGTGGCCTCATAGCTCATAGCAACTTCAAACTCCTGGGCTTAACCTATCCTCTTGCTTCAGCCTCCCTAGTAGCTGGGATTATAGACAACCACTACAATGCCTGGATGTTTTTTAGAGATGGGGTCTCACTTTTGCTCTGGCTGATCTCAAACTCATGAGCTCAAGCAATCCACCTGCCTCAGCCTCCCAGAGTGCTAGGATTACAGGTATGAATCACTGTGCCTGGCCTGAACTCTGTTCTTTTTGCTCAATATTTCTTTGACTGGCTGGGTGTGGTGGTTCATGTCTGTAATCCCAACACTCTGAGAGGCCAAGGTGGGTAGATTACTTGAACTAAGCAGTATGAGACCAGTCTGAGTGAGAGTGAGACCCCCATCTCTACTAAATAAAAAAAAATTAGCTGGGTGTAGTGGTAGGAGCCTGTAGTTCCAGCTCCTCAGGAGACTGGGCAAGAGGATCTCTTGAGCCCAAGAGTTTGAGGTTACTGTGAGCTATGACACCATGGCACTCTATCCAGGGAGACAGAGTGAGACTCTGTCTCAAGAACAAAAAAAGATTTCTTTGGCTATTTGGGCTCTTTTCTGGTTCCTTATGAACTTTAGAATTGTTTTTTCTAATTCTGTGACAAATGATGTTGGTATTTTGATAGGGATTGCATTGAACCCATAGATTCTTTTGGGCAGTATGGTTATTTTAACAACATTAAGTCTTCTAATCCATGAGTATGGAAGACTGTAATGTATTTCCATTTCTTATTTTACCTTCATCACTTCCTTTGTTAAATATATTTATAGGGTTATTTTGTTTCATTTTATTTTATTTTTTGTTGGGATTATAACTTCTATTTTTTTTTTTTTTTGAGACAGAGCCTCAAGCTGTCCCACTGGGTAGAGTGCTATGGCATCATAGCTCATAGCAACCTCCAACTCCTGGGCTCAAGCAAGTCTCCTGCCTCAGCCTCCCAGGTAGCTGGAACCACAGGTGCCCACCACAATGCCTAGCTATTTTTTGGTTGCAGCTGTCATTGTTGTTTGGTGGCTCAGGCTGGATTTGAACCTGCCACCTTAGGTGTATGTGGCTGGTGCCTTAGCCACTTGAGCCACAGACACTAAGCCTGTAACTTCTATTTTATGTACTTCTTGACTTGGCTCTTGGCTTGATCATCATTGGTATATAGAAATGTTATTTTATATCCTTAAACTTCCCTGATTTTGTTTCCTGAAACCTTACTGAATTCATCGATCAAATCTAATAGTTTTTGTTAGGGTCTTAGAGTTTTCTAGATATAAGATCATATCAATCAATAGGGATAATGTGACTTCCTCTTTTCCAGTTTGGATACCTTTTATTTTCTTCTCTTGCTTGACTGCTCTGGCAAGGACTTCCAGTACTATGTTGAATAAGAATGGTGAAAATGGGCTTCTTTGTCTTGTCCCAATTTTTAGGAGGAATGCTTTCATTTTTTCCCTGTTAATATGACAAACCCACAGCCAATATTATACTTTATCATTATGACACATGTTCTTTTAATGCCTACTTTGCCAAAGATTTTTATCATGAAGGGATGTTGAATTTTATCAAATGCTTCTCTATATCTATAGAGATGATAATATAGGTTTTTGTCCTTCATTCTGTTTATATGTTGTATCACACTGAATTGCACATGTTGAACCATCCTTGCATTCCTGAGATAAAACCCACTCATCATAGTATATTAATTTTGCATACACTATTGGATTCAGTTTGCTAGTATTTTGTTGAGGATTTTTGTATCTATATTCATCACAGATATTGGTCTATAGTTTTCTTTCTTTGTTGTTTCTTTATCTGGTTTTGGTATCAGGGTAATACTGGCCCAGTATAATGACAGCTCACAACTTTGTTACATAAAAGTTAAATCAGAATGGTCTGATGTGGTCACGCCGCAAACTCTTCACTAGAGTTGCTCTTACTGGTTCTTCCCCTCAAAATAGTTTAGAAAAAACAAAATCCTATCTATGGCTAACAAGGGATTTCACACCTAATAAATCCTTGATTCTTAATATATCATTTAAGGTGGAATTCTAGCCCCATCTCCCATGTTGAAGCCCCTCTACTCTGCTTTCTTCCTGTCTGGCAGGAGATAAGCAATCAAATTACTAAGTACTTCTACCTTAGAATTTGGGGACTACAATTAAAATGAGTCAATTTTAAAAAATACTTAATCACAGTTTCCTGAAGCAATCTATTTATATGGAATTTAATTTAACATAATAGGAAAAGTATGTATTATAGCTATAGCCCAGTCTCTAAGATAGCTAAGGGCACAATGAGGTTATCCAGAATCTAGTATACATTCACCTATACCATATACAGAATCATGAACAAGTATTCTACAATCTCTGTTTTTGTAGTTATAATTGGCCCAGAGTGAGAAACCTGTCTTGGGATCCCTGTTTGTCTGGGGAATGGTGCAGCATTCTTGATACTTACAGATAGGAATGTTCTGGATATCTAGAGCACCCTTTATCTACCCAGAGCCTGAATGACATCTCTGCTCACTTTTGTATCTGCTTAGCCTGAAGTGCGTGACCTCATTCTATAAATACCAGCCTTGTTGTTCAAATAAGAGCTGCCTTGGATTCCCAGCTACCACAGAATCCCCCAGATGTACCAGGCGGGCAGTCACATTCTGGCTGTGAGGTCTGATCTGCCTGTGAGAGGGAGAAGAGTGGGGGTAGGGCCTAGAGCAGCCATCACTTACTTTCTTCCCACAAATGTATAAGGCCCTGGATGAACGCTTTGGGGACTACAAAGATGAATGAGACTCAGTTCCAGCTATCAAGGAGCACATAATGTGGTACAATAGAAGAGATATGCACAGATAATTGTGAAATATAATAAAAGAAAGAATGAAAAGTCTTGGGAGAGGAGGGAGAGAAACAGTGAATAATTCCAGGGAGGATAAACTCTCTCCCAAGTGAAAGATGTCCATTTGAGCTGAGACTGAAGATTAGACAGAAAAAGCATAAGAAATATTGGAGGGGAGGGGATTAGGCAGCATTTGAGCATAGGAAAATAGGTTAGCTATTTAGAAAATGATGACTTGGGTGTTACCTGTGGTTCAGTGGGTAGGGTGCCGGCCCCATATACCAAGGGTGGCAGGTTCGAACCCAGCCCCGGCCAGCTAAAAACCAGCAATGACAACTGAAAAAAAAAAAAAAAAGAAAATCATGACTTTGCATCTCCAGCCTATATACTAAATTGAATTCTAAATCCCAATATCTCAGTATTTAAAAATATAACCCGCCAAATTGTAGAAAATAGAATTGAATGTTTGTGTGATCTTGAAACGAAGAAGTTAATTTTAAGCATAAAAGAAAAGAAATAAGATGCAAAAGAAAAGGTTGCTTTTGATTACAATCACATTAAACTATCATAAACATACTCCACAAAATAAAAGAGCAAGGGAGAACGGGGGAAATATTTGTTATTTGATAATAAATAAAGGAGGGTAGCATCAATTTAAAGAACTCACAAAGCTTAGTGCCTATAGCACAGTGGTTACAGCACCAGCCACATACACCAAGGCTGGCGGGTTCGAATCCAGCCTGGCCCAGCTAAACAACAATGACAACTGCAACAATAAATAGCCAGGCATTGTGGTAGGTGCCTGTAATCCGAGCTACTTGGGAGGCTGAGGCAAGAGAATCATTTAAGTTCAAGAGTTTGAGGTTGCTATGAGCTGTGACACCACAGTACTCTACCGAGGGTAACATAGTGAGACTCTGTCTCAAACAAACAAACAAAAAAATTCACATTGGCTTGGCGCCTGTGCCTCAAGGGGCTAAGGCACTAGCCACATACACCTGAGCTGGTGGGTTTGAATCCAGCCCGGGCCCACCAAACGACAATGACAGCTGCAACCAAAAAATAGCCGGGCATTGTGGTGAGTGCCAATACTCCCAGCTACTTGGGAGGCTGAGACAGGAGAATTGCTTGAGCCCAGGAGTTGTGATCTGTGATGCCATGGCTCTCTACCCAGGGCAACAGCTTGAGGCTCTGTCTCAAAAAAACAAAAAACCAACCAAATAAACAAAAACTCACATAAAATAAATTATAAGAATAGAATAAATAAATTAGAAAAAATGGGCTAAATGCAAAGAGCAATTCACAGAAAAAGAAACACATATGGCCTAAGAATGCAAAAAAAAAAAATTCACATGAATAATAATCAGTGAAATGCTAATGGCAATGAGGATATACTATTTTTTACTATTAATCCAAACCAAGTTTATTTATTTTTTAAAAAATGACTATTTCCCAATGCCTAGTAAGAAAAATAGGGGGAACATCTCTCTTCATTCAGAACTTGGCCCTGGGTCAAGTACAGCATGCCACCAGATTTTTGTGAGGTCTGCCAACTAAAAAGGAATTTTACATTTTCAAATGATTGAAAAAATTATAAGAAGAATAATGATGGAAACATTGTATAACATTAAAATTTGTAGTGTCCATAAATAAAATTGTATTAAATACAGCCATGTCTCATTGTTTATATATAGTCTAGCGTTGCTTTTGGCCTGTAACAGCAGAGTTGAGTCATCTTGACAAAGATGGGGTAATCTACAAAGCCTAAAATATTTGCTCTCTGGCCCCTTACAGCAGAAGTGTGCTGACCTCTGGCATAGAGTAATGAATGGTGGATTTAGCATCTTTGAGGGATTTCAGTTCTACGAATACAAACTCAATTCTATTTGAGAGAGCTGAGAGAATGTCTCATGACATTTTGATCCTCCCTTCCCTTTTCCCCTACATTGTCATCTGTTCCAAAGAAAGGACTGAAGAATGATTTAGGCATGATTTGGGCTAAAGTTTATGAAGCAAGAATATCTCATTTTTGAGGAAGTTGATGTTCATGATGTTTAAAAATTGACTTGTTCACTTTATGATTCAAAATAAGACCAGAAGCCTTTTTAAAAGTGTCTTTAGAATTCAGAAGTCACATCCAACACTGAAATATGGGTAGGGAAAAGTAATAAGCTTTCACAGAAAGAATAATAGGCTTTCACATCCATTTTAAAAAATATTTGATTTAGAGATATCCAGAAGTATGAACATTTCCCTACAGGGAGTGATGATTTTGTAAAATTTAGATTTGCTGATAAAATATACAATCTTTTCAGTTATTTAGCTGTTATCAAATAAAAAATTCACTTTAACAAAAACTTGAACAGGAGTATAATTATTTGCTTGTTATTTAGTTACATGTAGTAATTCTTCTAGTTATTTTTTGATATGCTCCAAAATACGCACAAAGCTGGTTCGTACCAAAAGATGAAGGCAGAAATGGGGTTTATTTTTTTTCACCACTGTGTAGCTAGTTCTTCTATTCCTAGCACATTGCCCAGCATGAGCTCTGTAGCAGAAATGTGTTTAATAAATGAATGCAGTCTCTGATCGTTCTAAAGATATCAAAGTTTTAAATTCCATTTGGTTTTGTGTATGTATAAAAATGTATACTGAACTATTTTACATCCAATGAAAACTAGATCTACTGTTTTTTCAATACTTCAATTATTATATTAATAATAACTTCTATTTTATATATATATATTTTGAGACAGTTTTACTTATTAACCCTTGGTAGAGTGCTGTGAAGTCACAGCTCACAGCAACCTCCAACTCCTTGGGCTTAGGCAATTCTCTTGCCTCAACCTCCCAAGTAGCTGGGACTATAGGCACCCGCTACAATGCCCAGCTATTTTTTTGTTGCAGTTTGGCTGGGGCTGGGTTTGAACCCACCACCCTTGGTATATGGGGCCAGCGCCCTACTCACAGAGCCACAGGCACCACCCAGTAACTTCTATTATATTTTTATAGAAGCTTGCTAATATACAATTTACCCAAGAAGCTACATGAGAAATCTCTCTAAAAATTATTATTAAAATTGATAATGTATTCTTTCACTATTCCAAACATGTTACAACAGCATTGATTTTCAAAAAAATATACACATTTTCTGACTGGAAAGGTAATATATATATTCATAAGAAATTCAGAGACTATAGAAATAGATAGGAAAAGTAATGATAATTTCACCCCTGAAGATAATCCCTATTAAAAATTAGAGCTATCTTTCCTCAGATTTTTTCCTACGCATATGCCAACATGCATAATAATTATTTTACTAAAATATAATGCTATGATACATACTATTCTGAAACTTTTTTTTTTAGAATGAGTATTATTGAAAATTTTTTTTGTTCTCTAATATTTCTAAGCTCCACTTTATTATTTTTAGTGACTGAATAGTTTCTATTATATGAATTTACTATCATTTATCCACAGACAATTTCTAGCTGACAAACTTCTGGATTATGATTATTTTTTAAAGTGCTTTAAATGCCAAGTAATCTTAATGACAAACAGCTAATTAAAAAAAAAATACCGAGTGCTATCAAGAAAAAAAAGGAAAGAAAGAATAAAATAAGTGAGTAAATTTTTGTTTAAGCAACAAGAAACCTTAGTGCATCCTGGGAATTTCTAGCTAGTGAGCTGTGGACAGTTTGGCATGGCTGATGCAATGATAGCACAATTCTATCAGTAGTGCAAGCACAGAAAATTGCAAATAAACACAAGAATCCATGGCATAACTACTTTAGAGATTGTTCATGTTGAGAGATCGGTAGAGTTTTCGGTTTTAGAAAAGAAGTAACCTTGAGGCTTGTTGGCAGGATCTAACTGACCACCCAAGCACCAGCCCACAGGCCTGATATTCCCCTTTCCCTGCCTTTACTTGAGTTGCAGCAGCCCTGAAATCTATTAACTCTTCCAACCTGAAGAAAAAGTTATATGGCAAATGGCTAAATAGATCTAAATTTGATAACATGAATGGGCTTCCAGACTCATAGGACCAGCATTAGGGTGATAACATCTGGGATATGTCTTGTAGCTCTTTCAGTTTGATTAGAAAGGGAGCTGGAGGGCTTTGGGGAATGCCACCCTTAATAGCTCCCTGTGTTGATGAGGAATGACCAGGCAAATGTGCTTTGGCAAAGTCCCCAGTGCAAAGCAAGACCTTAACTCCTTAGCTGGCTCACTCTCTGCCAGGCTCCTGCCAATTTACCCCCTTCCTGACAAGTATAAAAAGCAGGAAGTATGCTGATGCTTGGGGACTTTATGTATGCCATTAATTTTGTTGAACTTGGATTCCTTTGTAGGAAATGTTCTAATATGTGTGAGTGTTGCATCAGTTAGAGCCGCACATTAGTAGGACAAATGTTGCAGATGGAACTTAAAATAGTTGGTTTTTTTTAAATAAATCAGTGTGTCACTAGAGATGAATAAAATGTCAGATGACCCACAGACTGAGCAGGCAACAATGACAAGGCTGGAAAGAGGCTGGTAATAAGAATAGTAATAGCCAACACTTACACAACCCTATGTGCCAGGCCCTATTTTAAGCATTTAATATAAACTATCTCATTTAAAACTCAGCAGAACTCTACAAATTTCAGTGCTGTTGTTATCCTAATTTTATAATTGAGGAAAGTGAGGCATAGGTAAGTTGATAAACCAGCCCAATATCACACATCTAATGAATGGTAGAGTGTGATCCACACCCAGGCATTCTAACTCTGGAGCCTGCACTGTAGCCACTAGCATGGCTGAGAAACTCCAAGATTCAAAGTCAATGTCTGACCAACCTAGAAGAGGTGAGCTGCCCAAAATACCGATCAAGCCCCTGAACTACCATCTTCCATTAAAAAGAGCCAGGCTCTTTGAAAAAATGGCAGATTCAAGGTCTAGGGCAGGAAATGACCAAGAGAAACCTAAAGCACCATGTCATACAGATAGCCAGGAAGCTATGAAAGACTCCTGGAGTTGTTCCAAAAGGACTCTAGAGCCAACTTAAAGAAGCACCCGGTGACCAAAGACGTGAAAATCTGACATCAACAGGAATAATAACAGCAGCAAGTTGAAACACAACACATGTGTTTAAATCTGTAAGTTCATAATGATGTTCAAAAAATAAGTCATGTTTAGATGATTAGGAAGCAATCCATAATAGAGCTGAAAATTGGCAACTAATTTCTTCCAATTCTTTTCTGCCTTAGGTGAACTGTATAATACACGGGTGACTAAATAATACATAAAGTAAAGTTCCTATTTATAGAACTAATCTGGATGCTAAATGACAGTGGAATAGTAGAATTTGGAGTGTTTCCTTTCTGTAATCTCTACTGCACTAATGGTCTAGGCCTTAAGAAGTGATTGCCAACATATAAAAAGATAGACAACCAAACAATATTGACCTCATGAAGAGTGAGGAAGAACACACCTCCCTCAGGAAGAAGACATGAATCTCATCAAGATTCTCATTCTAACTAAGAACAGAGGAACATGCTACACTACACTGGGGGGATGGGAGCAGCAAAATGTCAGATAGTGCGGAATTCTACAGAGCAAGTGACCTGATTTTTTTCTTTAATTTGGCTTTGACTCAGTGGTAAGAAAACCTGATTTTTTTTATTATGTCAGTGGTAAGATCTGATTTTCTCATTAAGTAATTTGAAAAGGGGAATCCATAGATTAGAAGAGAATTAAAAGACATATCAACTAATTACAACATGTGGACTTAATTTGGATCTTATTTTTTTTTCTTTTTACTGAATGGTAACTATGTACATTAATGCACTTCTGGGGTACAGTGTGGGGTTTTCACATGCAGTCCGAAATACTTCCATCAAACTGGTCAACGGAGCCTTCATGTCATTTCTCAGTTATTGTTTTAAAACGTTCTCATTCTACTCTTAGAAAGATTCACTTGTACCCCGTCCTTTCATCTTCTTTAAAATTCATCCAGAAAGACCATTTTCGTCCCTCTCCTGTACTAATATTAAATTTAATGTTAACAACTATATATTAATCAGTATTAGTTGTTAACATATTTATCCTTATAACGAGTTAGTGTTTTCAGCTGTCTTTATCATTTTTCTTATTTACCAAACAAATTTTGTATTTAAATTAAAAAATTTAGGATTAATCCAGTGATACACACATACACACACACACACACACACACACACATTTCCTTTAAGAGGCTGGAGAAAATACATAAGTAAAACACTTTGTTAATACGTATGTAGAATTTCTAAAAATTTAAAAATGTAGAAGTTCAGATTTTTTAAATTAAAATTTAAAAGTGTAGATTACTTTGAAACATTTCTAAGCAAAATAGTCAATTACCATTGACATCACCAGCATTCTCAATTCATAGCATTTACTGTCATTTTAAAGATCATTCTGTATTGTATACATGTAACGAACCATTGCTTTTAAAATTTATTTGTATAATAGTAATACAGATACATAGAGTAAATGTCAAATAATCTTCAACTTTAAAATTATCCTTGCCTTATCTCTTTCCATTGTCATGTATAGGGCAATTTTTGAGACATGTAGTGATCTGAGTTATCTCTGCTTATAATTTTTTTTCTTCTTGAATAAATCAACCGGAGTTAAAAATCGACTCTTAGCCTGCTCACATTTCTTTTTTTTTTTTTACATTTTATTATTTTTTTACGTCAGAGTAATATGATGGTACAAATGATTAGGTTATAATCCTTGCATTTGTTAGGTAATGCCCCTGTTGTACATCCACACCTAGGGGGTGTGCCACATACCCTTGCATTGTGCCCAGTAAGTGGAAGCACACCAATCCCCCTCCCTCATCCCCTTCCTCCCTTCTGCCCTCCCTGACCCCCAACTTTAGTTGAATTGAGTTTTTCTCTTGTGTGAGCATGTATTAGTTCATGTACTGGCTTTGTGTTAGTCTTGATTATATTGGATAATTGCTTTTCCATTCTTGTGATACTTTCCTAAGAATGTGCTTCAACTCCATCTAGGTTAATACAAAATATGTAAAGTATCCAATTTTTTTAAGGATGAAGATATGCACACACACACATATATGTATATATATGTCACACACACACATATACCACAGTTAGCTTGTTCAGATTTCTATGCGTTCACATTAAGTGGTCCCCAGTAAACTAATAAATATACAATATATACATAAAAATACCTTGTTATTAGGGCAGCACCTATGGCTCAGTTGATGCAGTGCTGGCCTCATATACTGAGGGTGGTGAGTTCAAACCTGACTCCAGACAAACTGCAACAAAAATATAGCTGGGCATTGTGGCAGGCACCTGTGGTCCCAGCTACTCGGGAGGCTGAGGCAAGAGAATCGCCTGAGCCCAGGAGTTGGTGGTTACTATGAGTTGTGTGATGCCACGGCACTCTACTAAGGGCGATAAAGTGAGACTCAGTCTCTACAAAAAATAAAAAAATAAAAATAACTTGTTATTATCAATTTTGTCTATTCTCAGAGACACCCTCTCAGGAGCTTGCTGTCTTTGACCCACTAACCCTGGCAAGTCATTGGCACAGCTGTCATCCTGGAATCTCAGAACTTTATCCTCTCTGTGTTTCTTTCATCTTGAGCATTGCATTTCTCCTTTCTTGTCTGTCTTCATTCTTATTCTGTGTTTTTGTTTCTCCATTACTCTCTTCTTTTGATGGATCACTTATTATTATTTCAGACACCAGAAACGGGTAAAGTGGTTTTAGACACATGTATCATATCACCACTTCATCATGATGGAAACCATACTGTGGAGAAGTAAACTACCATGCCAATGCATTGTAATAGTTGATTTTCTTGTCTTGAATCTACAACACAACAGATTTCTTTCCACACCAAAGTAGTTTTTAAACCTGCAGGGTAGGAACCATTGGTTGTAACGTAATCACTAAAACTCCCCTCACAACTCACACAACTTCCCTCACCCAAATCCACAGTTTCTTAGGCAGCCACTTCTATAAGGCATAAGATAGACAGAAGTGTGTATGTCATAGGACAGATTCTGGTGTCTTCAATTTTACAGACACCACTCTTCCATTTCAAATATTGACTATAAATTTTAGTTCAAACCTTCTCTCAAGTTTGATCTTCTAGTACCACATACCAATAGTTTATAACTTCCCTACCCTCATAGAATCAACTGTGATTGTTTTAATTTAGTGGAATTATGGAAATTTGTAATCACTCTTTCAACATTTCTTAAGAAACCTTAGTAAGAAATAATCAGTGAGCCTAATTTATCTCATTTTGCTTTTATAAATAAACTATAGACATAATTAAGCTATCATGAGATTCATTATCATAGACTTGTGTAAAGTTACAGGTATTAATGTTAACTTTTGAGTGCAGACACAGTTATCATTTAGAAGCAAATATATATCACTCAATTCCTGATATAAAGAGGAAAGACAGTTAATGCCATTCTTTTGATTGTTTTAAAGGTATTAGGTACGGCTAGGAGTGGTGTCCAAACTTTAGTATTATTGTTTTATGCTTCTAACTACGGAATAGATTCATCTTTTGTTAAACGTATTAAAGTTGAAAATCATAATTACAAAATTTGAGCTTTATACATTATGGTAACTTCTAGTTTATTTGAACACCAATGACTATATCAGTAAAATGATTTACTAAAACCCTTTTGCATATCACTCAAGCATTCCTGAATTTTCAGCCATATTCCATGGTATTGTCGTTCAGGCATTCAAATATAATCTAATATCTGACCTGTCAACGTGTTGACATTATTACAAAATAAACAATGTAAATTCAGAAACTCTTTATATTTCTACCTCGTTTTGAAGTTGAGAATGCACAAACTTTACAATGGTTTTGAAATGTATATGTTATCATTTTTCACCCTAATGTTTAATTTACTATGTATTTCAAAGAATCAGAATAATTTTGAGAATGTAGTGTTTTCACTTAAGAATTAATCAGTGAAATTATGACCAATTCCATAAACCACATTTTTTAAAGTTCTCACAACTAATTTTCAACTGTTAACCATTTCGCCATTTTCCCTCTCCATTTACCAGATAAAAACATAGATTCAGGAAATTTGAAATTAAATCATGCCTGGAGTCTGTGTTTTTTGAACCAGAGTAATAATGTTTTCCTACACCCATAATGATTCTATAAAAATAATTCATTCCAAATGCGTCTTATGTCCAGGCTTATGTCCGTCATATTTCTCCTAGATTTCAGTCTTTCCTTTACAAATCAGATAACTCCTCAAAAGGGAATCTAAATTTGGAAAATAATTTCCATGTATTACAAAACGGCTATCAGGAAAAGTTTGAAGAAAGAGTTAGAAAATTATTAAGTTAGAATTTTTAAAAACGTAAGAATCCTAATTCTTAGATAAATGATTTTCAGTTCATTAATCTGAAATGGTATCCTATGTTTTAAAGACAAGACTTTTACCAAATTAATACTTTATATATTTAAAAGTCCTCCTGAAATTTGTTTTCTACTTGCATTGATCCCCTGAGATAGAAGGCTACAGTAGTGATCATTCTGAGGTTCTATCCCATTTTGATTTTAGCTTATACTTTGAGAGTTAATTATGTAATCCTTTTAAGCACTAAACATCAATTCATAGAATCAGTAAGAAATAACACTGATGTGAACTGATATTAATGAAACTTAGAAACATACACCTAAATAGCTATTAAATGGAACATTAAGGGCACATAGAATAAGTGAGGTCGTAATCCAGGGCAGACTTTTTACAGAAAAATCATTCTAAAACCTTAAAAATTAATATTACATTAATATTTTACCATACTAGTCTCCTCCCACTCTATAAAATTCTACTACATATCTATCTTGATTAGGAATAACTGCTAGAAATTTACAGTTTAATAATAGTTACTATTTTTCAGAATGCATGAGATTTTTTATTTTTTGTATAACAAAGGAAAACATCTATCAGTAAAGTTTTTTAATTCGATTTTAAGAAAGAATTTATCTTTATTTTTTTCACACACACAAAGTTTCATGTTCGACAATTTATTTACTTTATTACCCAAGCATCCAATCTTGTTTTAAATATTTAATAAGGAGAGGGTCATCACAATTATAACTATGTTGCTGGGTGGGAGAAATCTGAGATAAATTGTAGGTGAATATTTTCCTTTTCAATATACACCCAAATGTTTTATGAACATGTTTGAACCATGTCTACAGAATGAATAAGATTTATTAATATTTTCCCTTACTATAGCCTAAATATTTGTTTCCCACCCTCAGAAAATGTTATGTTGGCTCGGTGCCTGTGGCTCAATCAGCTAAGGCGCCAGCCACGTACACCTAAGGTGGCGGGTTCGAATCCCCAGCCCGGGCCCGCCAAACAACAATGATGGCTGCAACCAAAAAATGGCCGGGCGTTTTGGCGGGCGCCTGTGGTCCCAGCTACTTGGGAGGCGGAGGCAGGAGACTCGCTTGAGCCCAGGAGTTGGAGGTTGCTATGAGCTGTGATGCCATGGCACTCTACCCAGGGGGATAGCTTGAGG